>JBBJLS010032036.1:0-14434 GCA_037577275.1 Bryconaethiops microstoma
TCTCTCTCTCTCTCTCTCTCTCTCTCTCTCTCTCTCTCTCTCTCTCGCTCTCGCTCTCGCTCTCGCTCTCGCTCTCTTTCTTTCTCTTCCCAAGACTGCTAAGCACCTCTGATGTACCCTTGAGCAAGAGACCATCCCCGCACACTGCTCCCCGGGCGCTGTGTTCCTGGCTGCCTGCTGCTTCGCTTGGTGAATGAGTTAAATGCAGAGGAAGAATTTCATGCCGTTCACGCTGTGTGCTGTGGTGTGTTCACGTATGACAGAATGGTCACTTTCACTTCACTTTCACTTTAATTTCTCTCTCACTGCACACATGCCTGGCTGTGTGTCTGTATGTGCATGTGATTATAACAGCTAGACACTTGGGCCAAAAATATCTAAATTATTTTTAAACACAACAAAATAACATCACTAAGGCTGCTAATTTCCAAAAGCAACCCCTTAAGAATTCCAACAGAATGTCAGTGCATGTCATGTGCTAGTATCAAGACAACTGACCGGTTTCCCAAGTGTTGAAACGCACACAGATCAGAGAGCAAGCACAATAATAGGAGGGGTAGGAGCCGGAGAGCAGACAACAGGTTTGAGCTGGGTGGTGTGGAAGACCGGGTTGACGCAGAGAGAAGAGGAAAGTTGAAGATGGTAGTTGACTGGATTGATGTGATGAGTGATCTTATAAGGACCAATGTACCACGTGGTGAGTTTCTTGGACTCAGTCCGTAGGCTGAGGTACTAGGTGGATAGTTAAACCTTACCTCACTTTGCTAGAGACAGCCTGTGCAGTTTCGATGACAGTGTTGTTTCTTGGCAGTTTTGAAAGACTGCCATGCTTTATTCCAGGCCCTCTGACATCTGTCAACTTTGAGCTGAGCGGCAGGGATGTTGTCCTCAGGTTCATGGTGCTGGAAAAAAGCAGGTTGGTACCCGTTGCAGATTTCAAAGGGGCTGAGACTGGTGGCTGTGGAGTTATGGAGGTTATTGGAGAGTTCGGCCCACAGGAGATAGTGAGGCCAGGAGCGTTGATGATCTTACGCAAAGCACCGGAGGAACTGTCTGAGTTGATGGCTGGTCCTTTCTGCCTGGCTGTTGGTTTGAGAGTGATACCCAGATGAGAGGCTGGTAATGAAGTCAATAAGCTGGCAAAATGCCTTCCAAAATCGTGTCACAAAATCAAGGTCCGCCGTGTGAGGCTGTGTACTGCCTTTGACCGGGTGCATACTGGGAAAGCCTGGACATACTGGGAAAGCCTCTGGAGAAAAAGATTAGTCTGCTTGATGCTCAGATGGCTGGACAAGAGTGAAGAATGAGCCCATTGTAGCACTTCAGGCTGGCAGACTGAAGGGACGCACAGTTATCCTTGCATGGTGTTAACTGGAGCAGTTTCAGTGACGAGCGCCTTCTGAATCTAGATTCATAGCTCCCAGCAGAGAGGGGTCAGGATCTTCTCCAGTGGTAACACCACTTCAGGGTCTGTCCAAGGATTTTTCTTGGCATGTTGCTGTGAGAGAGCATAGGCTTTGGTGTTTTTGGTCCTAGGACAGTATTATAAATGTTCAAAGAATGTCACCCACCCAGTTTTTCACTTACTAAATGGTGATCAGGTTTTGGTGGTCTATCCACACCATGAAGGGCTCGTTGCAGCCCTGAAGCCAGGACGGCACCAGCGCCCATGTCTGATGCACCCACCTCCACAATGAAGGATTTGTTCGGATTAAGGAGTACAGGAGCAGTGGTGAACCTCTTGCAAATAGTTGCATGAGGCCTCCTTGGCAGCAGCGGTCATATGAAATGGATGATGAATAGGCTTCGTGAGGGCGGTGAGGGGAGCTAATTGAGGGCCCGGCCAATTGGCAATAGAATTTGGCGAACACAAGGAACCCTTGCAGCTTTTTCAGACTTGTGAGTAAGGGCCACGAGGCCAGTGTGTCCAGTTTTTTGGGATCCATGGCCACACCCTGCATTGAGTTGACAATGCCCAGGAACATGGTGCAGGGCTGGTGGAAAGCACATTTCTCCAACTTGCAGTCTCTTTAACACCACCCTGACATGACGGATATGATCCTTGATAGAGGTGGGATAAATGAGGATGTCCTGGTAGGCATACACCCATCGGCCCAAAATAAATTGCTGGAAGACAGACGGAGCATTGCACAATGCAAAGGGAACTATTAAACTCTCATAGTGTCCAGTGGGGGTAATGAAGGAAGTCTTACATTCGTCACCTTCCTTGATGCGAATTACGTTACTTGCTCTTCTGATAAAAGTTTAGAGTGGATAGTGGCTCCTGAAATGGTGTCCAGAGCGGTGATGGTGAGTTTGTTGAGCCTCTGATAGTCGATGCAAGACAAAACCAGCAGCCACAGGAGAAGTGGAGGGCTGGATGGCCTCATTTTTTTATGGCTCCTTGCAATGTAATCCTCCATGGCCTTCTGATGGCCGCATACTGCACAGGGTAAAAGGTTGACCCTTGGCTGTAATCTTGAAGAGGAAGCAGTTCAACTGCCTTCATTTTGTTGAACACTTCCTGCACCTAGTACGAGTCACCTGATCCATGCATGCAGCATAGTTTGGGTCACCTGACTTATACAGGTGACATAGTTCAGGTCACCTGACCCATGTGCATAATTCAGTTCAATTGACACAAAGTAGCTTTACAAAGTCCTGGTCTGAACCCCTAGTGAGCAAGCAAAAGGCAACAGAGGTGAGGAAAAACTCACTAAGCTGAAGGAAGAAACTTCAGGAGGAACCAAGACTCAAATGAGGAACCCATCCTCCTCTGGTCAACCCAGAGGGAAAGGAAAAGAGAGTCTCTATTGCGATAACTGACAAAAGAAGGCCTTCATGAATGAACATATCGACAGATTGGCTATCAATGGCTAACAGAGTTGGTACAGTTAAGAGTCAATAAGAGTAGCTGTGAGTCTCTAGTCCATAACAACAGGAACAACAATCGCTGCTGAAGCTTTAAACAGTAGTTGCCCTTAGGGGAAGTGCATGTGGAGAGCCAAAGCAGCCAAACCAGTCAAGGACATCATGGCATGGGATGCCAAATGAGACTCCAGCATGACTCTCTATAGCGGCTTAGCTAGAAAGGTTAGAGCCGAGGGGTATTACAGGCTTGATGGTGCTGGAGATGGTGTCATGAAAATTGGAGCAAAAGTCTAAGTATGAAACTTTTTCTAACTCAAAAAAATCAAACACAGTCGGGGAAGTGCAGTTTGCTGTTTTATTGTGTTTTATTGAAGAATGAAGCAGCCTCGTGGTTCAATGAAGGATCCTCTCCCCAGCTAGATCCGAGCTGGATATTTTATAGGCACAAGAAAGCATTGATCCTTCCCACCTAATTATAAGTTACAATGACATCTGTGTTTGAAAATTCAAATCTCCACCTCTTTTCCACTGTCTCCACCTTCCCATGTGTTTTTCATTGGATTTCACTGGATTTCAGGTATTACTTAATTTTACATGGACATAGCCCAGTCCTCATGCCCATGCTGACTATATATAATTCTCATGACTTCTTGACATAAAAACATACTCATCACCTATCTTTGACAGGTGACCTTTTGGTTTTCCTGTCTTGATGTTGTCTTTGCTTTATGTTTGGGCCCTCTGAAATAGTACCTTTGTGGATTACAATTTTCGGGCTCTTTTAAGGGGCACATGCTGTTCTCCATATAGAGGTTCACATGGGGCCTCTCGTAGCTTCTAACACTAAGTAAATTCTGTATGAGCTTAAATGGGGGTGAAGACATACCATATTACTTAGTATTTTTATAATTAAATATTCATCAATGGCAGTCTCGGTTCTGTGCTCTATCATACTTTCTTTGTTTTTGTTTATTTTCTGCACGTTTGGTCAGTCAGACCACATTACTTTTTCCAGAGATGAACTGCTAAACATCAGACAGTCATCTCAAAATAACTTTTTTCCTTTTTTCATAAACCTGGAAAGTTTTCTAGAGATTTTAGTTGGAGGAGCAGCAACTCTCTTTGGTGCTTGGCGACGATGCAGATGAGGGCTGTTGAAACTACGTCAGTGGGGATTCCGCACTGCACTCCCCTCCATTCACCTGCCAAACCTCCACTCCCTTCCAAACAAAGTGGACAAGCTGCTGCGTCTTAATCGGACCAACAAGGACTTTGCACGTTCTGCTGCCCTTTGCTTCACTGAAACCTGGCTCAGTGAATGCACTCCCGATGCTGCCTTAAATGTGCCGGGCTTCCACCTCCATCATGCAGACCATGTAATGGGGCTCTCTGGGAAATCAAAGGGCAGCGGAGTCTGCTTCTACATTACCAAAGGTTGGTGTGCTGATGTCACAGTGTTACAGAAATTCTGCAGCCCAAACCTGGTAAGTTTTTTTATTAACTGCAAACCATTTTATTCACTGCAGGTGTTTTCTTCCTTCATCCTGTTCGGAGTTTACATTCCTCCTCAGGACAATGTGAACAATGCGCTGTGAATGCTGGCCGACCAGATTACCACCCTGGAAAGAAAATTTCCAAATCCCCTTAGTATTGTCCTTGCCAATTTTAACAGAAACTAATCCATGAACTTCCAAAATACAGACAGCATAATAACTGCCCCACCAGGGACAATATAACAATGGACCACTGTTACACCACTTTGAAAGATGCCTATGGCTCTCTTTGGGACATTGTGATCACTGCTTGGTCCATCTTATTCCAGTTTACAGGCTTTACAGAACTTAAACATGCTAAGTCTGTATTCAAAACTGTGAAGAAGTGGACCAATGCAGTTTTGATCTGCATCTCGGGCATGGTTCGGGGGGCGGCATGGGGGTGCGCAAAGGTCTCGGCACTGGACGGCCGTTCTGGATTTTCCTGAATGCACAGATTGCTAGTCTGTGCTGATCAGCTGGCTCCCATCTTCATGCACATCTTCAACAGATCCCTGCTTCAAATGCTCCACCATTATCCCGGTCCCCAAGAAACCCACCATCACAGGACTGAATGACTACAGACCTGTCGCCTTGACATCTGGTTTTAGCCCATCTGAAGGACATTACAGGACACCAGCTGGACTCCCTGCAGTTTGCAAACAGGTTGGTGGATGGTGCAGTGAATATGGGACTGCATTACATCCTGCAACATCTCGACCGTCCAGGAACTTACGCCAGGATCCTGTTTGTGGACTTTAGTTTGGCTTTCAACACCATTGTGACTGAATTCCTATCAAGGATGTGTCCTCTACTCCCTGCTCTTCTCCCTCTGTTAAGCTCCTAAAGTTTGCAGACAACACCACCGTCATCGGACTCATCCAGGATGGTGATGAGTCTGCATACTGGTGGGAAGTTGAGCAGCTGGTACTCTGGTACAGTCAGCCCAACCTGGAGCTGAACATGCTCAAGACTGTAGAGATAACAGTGGACTTCAGAAGACATCCCTCATGACTGCTCCCTCTCACCATATCAGACAGACTAGTGTCAACTGTGGAGACCTTCAAGTTCCTGGGTACCACCATTTCCCAGGACCTAAAATGGGAGACCAACATCTCCTCCATCCTCGAAAAGACCCAGCAGAGGATGTACTTCCTGGGACAACTGGTGAAGTACAGTCTTCCACAGGAGCTGCTGATCCAGTTTTACACTGCAGTCATTGAGTCTATCTTGTGCTCCTCCATCACAGTCTGGTATGGAGCAGCCACTAAACAGGACAGGAACAGACTGCAGCGGACTGTATGGGCAGCAGAAAAGATCATGGGTGCCCCCCTGCCCTCCATCCAGGACCTGTATATCTCAAGGACAAGGAAACAGGCAGGGAAAATCATCACAGATCCCTCATACCATGGGCACAGACCTTTTGACCTGCTGCCCTCTGTCAGATGATATAGAAGTCTGCAGACTAGGACCAGTCAACACAGGAACAGTTTCTTTCCCCTCGCCATCACCCTCCTAAACAGCTAAACTGTCACACTGCTTCAAACCTAAAGTACTGCAATTGCACTTTATGCACACTCTGTAAATACTATTTAGATCGTTTATTATACTGTGTTGTTCATTTATACACTTTTTTTCTACATTGTAAATGAATACTGATGAACGCCTAACTATGAAGAAACACACATGGAATTATGTAGAAAAAAAAGTGTTAAACAAACCAGCATATGTTTTACATTTTTGATTCTTCAAAGTAGTCACCTTGCTTTGATGACAGCTTTGCACACTCCTGGCATTTTCTCAAGCAGCTTCATGAGGTAGTCACCTAGAATGGTTTTCAATCAACAGGTGTGCCTTGTTAATTGAAAGTTCATTTGTTGCCTTCTTAATGTGTTTAAGACCATCAATTGTGTTGTGCAGAGGTAGGGTTGGTACAAAGGTCTATACAGTGAATAGCCCTATTTGACTAGTGTTCTAACCCATATTATGGCAAAAACCACTAAACTAAGTAAAGAGAACCGACAGTCCATCATAACTTTAAGACATGAAGGTCAGTCAATTCATAAATATCCTCAGTTGCAAAGACCATCAAACGCTATGATGAAACTGACTCTCATGAGGACCGGAAGACCAAGAGTTACCTCTACTGTGGACGATAAGTTCATCAGAATTATCAGCCTCAGAAACTGCTTATTAAGAGCACTTCCAATTACAGCCCACATAAATGCATCACAGATTTCAAGTTGCAGACACATCTCAACATCAATTGTTCAGAGTAGATTTTGTGAATCAGGCCTTCATGGTCGAATTGCTGCAAAGAAGACACGTCTGAGGAAGAGCAACAAAAAGAAGAGAGTTGCTTGGGCCAAGAAACACAAGGAATGGACATTAAGAAACACAAGGAATGGAGCTGCTCAGTGCTGTTAAAGTCTCCTGCATGAGGTGGGAGATGTTGTCCAACAGGGATGACAGCTTAGCCACCATTTTCCTGTCACTCACAATCTCCACTGGGTCCAGAGGGCATCCTAGAACAGAGCTGGCCCTCCAGATCAGCCTGTTCAGCTTCTTTCTGTCCCCAGTGGAGATGCTGCTGCCTCTGCAGACCGCACTGTAAAAGATGGCTGATGCACCCTTTTCAGTTTCTCCTTGTTTCCTGACTTGTAGGCCATCCTCTTGTCTGTGGTTACAGTGTTTTCCAAACAAAAATGAATGTAGTCCGTAATGCAGATCACAAGACTATCAATGTCCTCCCCATGATCATCACACAGCACTTCCCACACAGTAGACTCAAAACAGTACTTTAGATTCTCCTCGATCTCATATGACCATATCTGGATTGAGCCGGTGACTGCTTGCTCCCTGCATGCACCAGCTTGTGATCAGATCTTCCAAGGGGAGGGAGAGGTGATGAACTGTATGCCTCCTTAGTGTTGGCATACACTAAGTCCAATGTTATACTGTCTCACGTAGGGCATGTCACATACTGTGTGAAAGTGGTCAGGGTGGAGACCAGGGAAACATGGTTAAAGTCACCTGAGATTATGAACATGGCCTAGGGATGCTGTGTCTGCAGTCTGCTGACAACAGAGTGGAGAGAGTCACAGGCTGCATCCGCATTGGCTGGTTGACATACGTCGCTATCGTGATAATATGTGAGAATTTTCTGGGGAGGTAGTATGGTCGCAGTGTTGTTCTTTTGCAGTGATGTGCCCAGGGTTACACCATCTGTCATTCACAAACACAGCCAGTCCCCCACCTTTCCTCTTACTACTCAATCTCGTCCTGTCCACTCGCATCAGATGGAATCCGGGCAGCACCACTTTTGTGTCCGGGGGTTAGCGATGTTAGCCAGGTCTCTGTTAGCATCATGATGCTATACTGCAGGTATTCAGTCTGGTACTGAGTTAGTGCTGCTAGCTCTTCCACCTTGTTGGGAGAGACCTTACATTCACCATTATGATGGAAGGGAAAGCTAGTCTGTACCGTCTCCTTCTAGGGCAATGACACTCCCTCCTGCTGTGACATCCCTGTCTCTTCCTCCTCAGCTCACTGGGGATGTTGGGTCTGGCTGTGTCTTGTCTGGCCTTGGTGCACAGCGCTAACAGCTGATTCTGAATGTAAACAAAGGAGTCGCATGCTGGGTATACATACACGGGCGAAAAAATGAAAAATACAGAAATGGCCACAAAAAGGTAATGCAGGTAATGAATTAAATAAAAACTTAAAAGAAAAAATAGGAAAATAAATAAGATGCTCAGCAATGTAGAGCTGCCGTAACAGGGTGCTGTCAGTAGTTGCATTTTATTGTCAATAAGACGTTTGATCGGATGTCAATAAAGTCTTAATAATATTGAGCTTATGTGGTTGAGTTTCCTGGTTGTAGTAAGGACTTGAGCTGCCACATTCTGGGCTAGTTGAAGCTTATTTAGGTTCTTGTTGGAACAACCTGATGGGAGGCTGTTACAATAATCGAGTCTAGAATGAATAAAGGCATGGACTAATTTTTTTTAAGTGCGCTTCTTAAAGTAACAATATTTTGTAGATGAAGGAAAGTTATTTTAGTACTTATATGTGCGTCAAATGAAAGATCAGAAGTAGTTATGAAAGATCCATAGTGACACTGAGATTCTTTACAATAGACACTGTAGAAGCTGAGGAACCAGCAAGATCAAGCATTAGACCTGACAATTTGTTTCCAGCAGTTTTGGACCTATAAAAAGGGCCTCTGTTTTATCTGCATTGAGCATTTATCTTGCGGCAAACCGCATTTTACGGTGTGGGTGCTCTGGATTATAAACTGATTTTGGTCATTCAGGTAAGATGTGTGGGTGCTCTGGATTCTCTATCAACCCTTACAAACTGATTTTGGTCATTCAGGTAAGAACTAACCCAGGATAAGGCTGTTACAGTGACTCTGACAAGGTTTTCTAGACTCTCTAGTAGAATTGAGGGATCAGTGGTGTTGAATGCCAAGGTCAAGCAGAACCAGCAAAGAGACAATTCCTTTTGTAATAAGATCATTTACTATCTTCACTAAGGCTGTTGCTGTGCTGTGATGAGCCCAGAAGCCAGAATGGAATTTCTCATATATATGGTTCTTATGTAGTAACTGTTGGGCCATGACTTTTTCTAAAACCTTAGATAGAAATGGTAGATTAGAAATATTTTGAGAACTTGCATGGATCAAGATTTTTTTAAACAGAGGCTTAGTAATTGCTAGTTTAAAGATTTTTGGTAGGTAACAAATACTAAGTGATGAGTTTGGTACTGATAGGAGAGTTCTGATAATTATTGGTAGGACTTTTTTAAGCAGGCTTGTGGGAATAGCATCAGGTGTACAGATAGAAGATTTTGAAGAGAGAATAATTGTAGAGAGTTCTGCCTGTCGGACTGGATTAAAATATGCTAAACTCAAGTTTTGAATGTTATCTGCAACTGCTGAAAAATCCTCACTAATATAATTTGCAGACACCTGTGATTCTGCACCGCCCTGATTTCTAGTTAGTTTAGAAGTTGCACTAAACAGAAACCTATTTTTATTAGCTTCAATGAGGGACAATAAAAAGCCTAAGCATGCTGTGGTAAGTGCTCTGTTTCAGTCTCTAAGGCTCTCTTTCCAGGCGGAGTGGAAAGCTTCCAATTTGGTTGATCACCGTTTACACTTAATTCTTCGAGCATTTTGTTTGGTCATTATACCAAAGGGGCAAGCATTTTCTGTCTGACATTAAATATCTAAGAGGTGCAATGTAATCTGGTATGGATCGAAGAGATTCAGTTAAATTATCTAAGTCTGCTGGACAGGATAAAGTACCAAATGGGACTGACATTACTGGGAGGTTTTCAATAAAACTATTAGCTGTGGTGGATGTTACTATATGACTAATACAAAAGCGGAGGGATGTGCTTTCTTTATGATTTAGATGAAGTTCATATGTAATGAGGTTGTGATCTGAGATTACTGTGAACTGAGGAAGAATAGCTATGTTATCCACCAAGAGTCCAAGAGTCAAGATTAAATCAAGCGTGTGACCACAGCAGTAAGTACAATCATATCAAGAATTAAAGCAAATCATATCTAGAATTGAAGCAAATGCAGATTTTAGAGAATCCTGCTCTTTTTTGAAGTGAATATTAAAATTACCATCAATTATTATTTTTATCACTGCCTACTGTGAAATTAGCTATGAAACAGCTTAATTTTTTTAAAGAACTCTATATACATGCCTGGAGGAGTGTAGATGGTAATTAGAGAGAAAGAGATCTTGTTTGTATCTAGATTAGTTACGTTAATGGATAGCGTTTCAGAGAAGGAGAACTTAAACACTGTTTTCTGATTAATATATAAGGGCCTACTATATATGGTTCCTGTGCCTCCCCCTCTACCATTTAGTCTGTGTATATAGTAGCCTGGAGGTGTGGCCTCATTTAGAGCAACAAACTCATCAGGTCTAATCTGGGTCTTTGTAAGACAGAAAGTGTTGAAATTCTTATCAGTTATTATTTAATTTCAAGTCCCAGGTTTAGCTTTAGATCTAAGGTGTTGAACTTTTTGGTTGATTGAGAGAAATTATTTAAATTATTCGAGCATACTTTTTTGTGTTTTTCTACTTTTCTGTTTAGTTTGGGGGACAGACATGGTCTTGATAGAGTGGAACCTAGGTGACGACTCAAGGCAGCTAGCAGACAGTCAGTTGGTTAGTCAGCAGCGACTACCTGAGCTGCTGAACTGCCAGCTAGCTAACAGATTATGGGCTATGCTGCAAGGGACAAGAGCATGCATACCGTCCCCGGTTAAGAGACCAGGCTTGCCCTCGGGCGTTGACTAATTTTCAATAAAACCCAGATTGTTTTCCAAGCACCACTTGGACATCCAACAATTCAGTGACCAAAGCCTGCTGTAAGCCTCAGGGCCATGCCTCATTAGGATGGGGCCATAGCAGATTATGGCATTGGACATAGTCTGGACTAATTTACACACCTCTTTAACACTACTCTTAGTGACCTCTGACTGCTGCAAACGAATATCATTAGCCCCTACATGAAACACTATCCTCTCATACCTATGACTAGCTAACATCTTCAGGTTCCCTACAACGTCTGGCATCTGGGATATGTCTAACAGTAGCTGGTGTTGGAACCTCTAAAGGGGTAGCTAATTTCACATGTCGAACAACTGAATCACCTATAACCAGGGTACTTTGAACAGGCTTCTCAGTGGGTGTTTCACTGAACGGGGCAAACCTGTTTAACACGTGAACAGGAGGAGGAGAGTAGTGGGGAAGCTTTCGCATGAGGGAGAGCTCTGCAACTATGCCGCTGAATCGTTTATCGGACCAGTGTTGTCTCTTCTGTAGGTTGATGGCATTGTAGACTGATGAAAAAAGTTCAATAGTCATCAAAAAGGTCAAGGTAATTTACTAGTATTTAATGATTTGTGACTAGAAAAGAAAAACAAATACTCTGAAGCAACGCTGAAATGCTGAGCAGCACCACTGCAGCAAAACAGGAAGTGACATCACATACCGATGCATGTTCTGGACATTCTAGGTTAACCACACCTGTAGAAGACTCTCTGTTCTAGATTAAACTGTAACAGACATTAACACTCATTAGTGCTTACACTATGGCTTTACTGTCAGGGACACAGAATCGACTAGCACCTGCTTGCACTATAATTCACACTATAGCTATACGTTCCTGGAACCTTTGGAAGAATGATTTTTCTTCTCTCCATCCATTGTAAATGTATGTGATTGGTTGTTTCCATTTCTTATTTCGTTGGCAGCTTAAGGGGACGTGCATGTGCTTAGAGGGTGTGGAGGTGCAGTGGTAGAGGTGTTTAACTGTCACTTCTAAAATAACAAAAAACTAAGTTTGTAGCTTTATGTTTTATTTGTATATAAATATTTGAAATCTGCAGTGTTAACATTAATGCTGTATTTTATCACAGCGAGGTGAATTTCTCCCCACTCACCTGCTGGCACTTTGGAGACATGCCCCCAAAACACACACAGATGAGAGTGTCTCTGTCACTCAAACCCTCATACTGATTTAATAATCATAATCCCAGCCAATCAGAAAGATTCATATTCACCTGTTTCTTATTAAAAACTTCAGCTGGTGGCCTAGTGGTTAGGGCGTTGCCCCTGCAATCAGAATGTTGTGGGTTTGAATCCCAACACTGCTAGTGTCATCACTGAGGTAACCTTGAGTGAGGTACTGCCCCCACACACTGCTCCCCGGGTGCCTGTTGTTGGTGGCAGCCCACTGCTTAACTTGGTGAAAGGGTTAAATGCAGAGAAAGAATTTCACTCGTTCACACTGTGTGCTGTGCTGTGGTGTGACTATAAAGGGCCACTTTACTTTACTTTACTTTCCACCCTAAATGTGTGTGCGTGATAGTCTCTCTCACTCTGTTGTTAACTGTCCTCATTATAATGTGTAGTTATACACTATGCAATCAGTCATCAACACACATCCTCCCTCTTGGTGTGTAAGTGTGTGTGACTGTGTGCCATGTGTGTTTAATTGTGTGTGTTTGTATGCGTGTATGTGTGTGTGTGTGGTTACCACATGTCAGTTTGTAATCAGAGGTTTGATTCACATTCATCACGAAGGTCTTCATTCTGGAAATGTCATACCACCAGGACAGTTCAAGTGTATGTGTGTGTGTGTGTGTGTGTGTGTGTGTGTGTGTGTGTGCGTGTGTGTTTGTGGTATTGGGCAGGTATGACACTCAAGCAGTAAGAGATATGTTGTAGTTTCACTGCAGAGATGCTGTAAATAAACAAACAAATAGAAAAGTGTGTTTCTTGAGGAAAGTGCAGAGTGATCATGCAGGTTATACAGGTTGGTAGAGTGTTGATAGAGTGGTTTCTTTGATGTTCCAAGTGTTTGCCAGGGTGGTGCTAGCCAGCAGAGTCCTGAACGGATCCACTTTCGGAGAACCGCGTCCCTGCCTGTACTCGCAATGTTTGACCCGTGATTATATCAAAATCAAACCCGCACCCGTGCGGACCTGTTAAAATTTCACCCGTGACCCGAACTGTACCCATGATAAAATCATTCAAATCAAAGTACTTTATTTTTTATTTGCACCTGCTCTGAATATCACAGAAGCAAATGAAAAATGTGCTAAATTGCTAACCTAATGATTTTATTGACCTGCACCTGACAACTCGTGCATTTTTCTTGTACAAACAATAATCTAATAACAAAAAAAGAAAACAATCCGAGTCTGTTGATCACAAACATTGTTCGTGTATGCCACAGCCTACGTTGCTATTTGGTTACGGTGCAAAAAAGTAACCGGAAAGATTTTTTCCGTATCAGAGTACTACACAAATAATGGGTTAATAATTATTTACTTTCCATAACTGTGCAGACAAACACCCGTTATAGCAACGTTTCAACAGGTACCCGATGTATATCCGCGGGTACCAGACCCTCTGCAGGACTCTGCTAGCCGGTATTCCATGTGGTTGCAATGGTGCCTCTTGTTGGTATAGGTGGTATTCCGGGGGCTTTCAAAATTGTTGCTAAGCAGTTGCTTATCAGGTGCTTGCTAGGATGTTGGCAGGTGGTTGCTATCAGAATTCAGTCATTAGCTTTGTGGTTGGTAGGTAGTTAAAGAGGTTTCTGTGGAATTCTGGGTGCGTCCCTGGGTGTTGGTGAGTATTGGGACAAAAAGACCTCCTAAATCAGATGGACTGTTGTCGATGTGTCTCAAACGGTGTGGGACAGGATAGCAGACAACACTTTTTACAAATGTCAGATGTATTCAGAATGAGAAGGTTTTACAATGACTGAGAAACCTGAGACACCTAAAATTATATGATAAGATTATGTTAATATTTAAAATGTCTTCTATTCCAATTGTGACAATAAAAACAAATTATTTTAGGATGATTTTATAGTTACGATAAATATATAATTATTACATGATATTATTATACAGTATATCAATTACATCAATTACAAAAAATAAAAATTCCAACACACTGTTCTGTGTCTGATTTATGATATTTCAAATATCATATGGCAACCACTTATCAACGACCTACCAAACACAAAGCGCCAGATTGAGATACAATAGCAGCCACCTACCAACACCAAACCAACCACCTGCAATATCATAGCAAAAACTTGCTGAACACTTACAGAAATTATTTAAATTGTGATTTTTACGGAGAATACAGTGAGGCAAAAAAGTATTTGGCAGCCAGCGATTGTGCAAGTTCTCCCACTTAAAAAGATGAGAGAGGTCTGTAATTTTCATCATAGGTACACTTCAACTGTGAGAGACAGAATGTAAGAAATATCCAGGAAATCACATTGTATGATTTTTAAAGAATTTATTTGAATAATGGTGCAGACAATAAGTATTTGGTCAACACGGACTTTCAACTCCTGTCACACGCACGAGTTACGTGACGTGCACGGGACGTCGGAAATAATCACGTCACAGTGTATATAAACAGGATGTGAGGATTTCCTAGTCACTCAGTCATTGAGTTCCGGATGCCCGACTG
>JBBJLS010032046.1:0-14433 GCA_037577275.1 Bryconaethiops microstoma
CAAAATTAGTGTTACATCGTCTGTTAAGGAGTCTGATGGCAGTGGGGAAGAAGGAGCTGTTGAGACGGGATGTTCTAAGCAACTCACAGTTTGTTTTACAGGTACGTAATAAGCAAACCTTGGTGCCATATTGTCATCATTTCCTAATTTTATTTTTTTAGGCTTTATGTATTTGAACATCTTTTTGAAAGTCTCAGCTCTTGAATATGTTGTTCTTATTGGTCCTTTGTGACAGACAGAGAACAGATCAGAATCCTTTACACAGTCACAGATTTTACTAATAGCATCATGTGTAAGACACATGTCATTTTTAAAAAGTGAATGTAGTTTACTTATAGTAAAATCACGTCCCAACTCCTGCACATTTAGCATCTCTTTGACAATCATCTGAATTGTTGAAGCTGGAAGTAGAAGCTGCCCTTGCAGTTTTAGGTGGAATAAACATACAAGAAAAGTCTCATAGAAATCCTGTGGCAATTCATCGTCTTCGTTTGTTGTTTCATTATTTGTGATCTGGGGAGCGTCTTCACACGCCCTAATGGCAAGAGGCTGAGTATCAGTTCCCCTACAGGCCTACATCTTACTTATGCTATCTACCAAACATGCTCTGTGTTTTCTGGATATATGAGCAGTAAATGACGATTTCACAGTGAACATATTTTCACACCCTTTTACTGGACATGCCACAGGTCACCCCTCAACTAAATGCTCTTTCAAGTGGGACATAAGTTCTTTCAATGTTTGAAAATGGTGCCCACACAGTGAATAGCGCACTTAAATCTGTGACAATGGCTGCAGTTGTAATAGAGGGTGCAGGAACCTTGTGAACATGATAGAAATGACTTTTGAAAGCTGAATATGTAAAAAATGTTCACTTGCAGTCGGCCTCAACACATTTGAAAAATGGATGCAGTTTGTTCCTGTGCACTTTACAGTGTAGCACATAACCCCTTGGGTCTCTAGCGTTTTTCTGCAAAAACGGCAGATAATCATTTTACCACATCCTACTAAAGCACCAGATTTTCTTACAAACTCTGATGCTACAAAATGATCACTTCACAACAGTATTACACAGGTGTCTGCAGCGAATTTGCTGGTCCCTTGTACACACACTTCTTGCTTCAAATTTCAGCCTCTTTGGTCGGCTGTGTCGGCCAAAGCTATGAGAAATTTTTGTGGTTCAAGTGATTCGTACACAAGCAATGGTCAAAGCCATATAGCACCGCAGCACGGCTGGTGTATGTTTTAGAAAATACTAGGTTGGATTCATTGGCAGATGAGCGCGCGCAGCGCCATGAACTAGATGCGTCTTCATGACTAGCTGGCTTTTCCTGCAATAATGTAGTTGTCCAATTAAAGAACAGAAACAATCACTACTGCTCAGTGATTGAATGAAGCACGAGTTCATCAAATTTAAATTTCAAACACAATTTTTGGCCACAAAATGCAAAACATCTGTAATAAAACAGGAAAAGGATGAACAAATGTCGTGTCCAGGGGGGGCGAGGAATGTCTTTGGTGTCCTTTGTGTGTTGTGTCTGTCTTTTCTGTTTTTGTGCGTTAATTTTTGGTCTAGCAGTGCCAGGGAGCACTTGGTCCTGGGTGGCCCCACCCTAGGGATGATCGGTTGGCTGGAGCCGGCAGTAATGAGCTGGAGGGCGGGGCTTGGGGCTTTTATCCACATGGCGGCGGCCATGCTCGGTGTGCACGGATTCCTGGACATTTTCGGGGGAAAGCTTGGCCAAGAAGACTTCCTCAAGTGACGCTGCAGCCTTGCCACAATCGAGCCATGAGAGCGGAATAGGGTACCAGAGTCCGAGTCGAGGGCTGGCAAGGGTGGTGAGGTGAGCCAAGTCGCGGTGTGGATGGCATCTCTTTGTTTTCTCTTGTAGGTGCCCCGCTGCTGGATGGAGATTGCCAGGGCAGAGTCTGAGGGGTTGGATTGAACAAAGGAGGCCAACGGAGCGAGTGAGCCAGCGCAGAAACCATCTGCGATTCCCAAGGGGAGAAAAAGAGGTTTCTGTGCGTTTGTGTTTCGTAGAAGCTCGAGTCGTGCCGGATGAGAGGAGGACACCAGGGAAGAGGCCCAACAATTGCCATAACTGGTAGGTTGGGTGGACGCCATTTCAATACGCTGAGAGGAACCCATGGTGGACAAAGACAAAGAGAATAAGGAACCGTGTACCAGGAGCATGAGGGACATTGGCGTTGCCAGCTAGGGGGGTTTGAGTTTTGTTTTTTTATTCATTTTGGTTGAGAGGAATTATTAAGTTTGTTTTTCATTAATATTCTTTTTCTTTGTTTAGGTTTATCCTTATCATTTATTGAAGAAGGTTTCGTACTTGTTTGTGTATGTGTTATTCTTTGTTTCCCCCTCCCTCTTACAAACCATATCTGGGCGCTGTGCTTTGGCTAGAAGTGTGTGCAGTGAAAATAAAAACTAAATTGCTGTGGGTTCTAGCGTGAGATGCCGTGTGTCAGAAACTCTGCTGCGGGTTACACAGGTGTTTTGGGTGGGAGGTTCAGACCAGGGAGAACACCATATATGTGTCAAGAACAGAAACCGTTCAATAAAAGGAGTCAGCTTTGGTAGTGTTTGGATCCGTGTAAACTGAGTTTAAAGAGTGGAAACGGACCATCGAGGTTGGCATCCGTGCCCAGACTCTCACAGCCATACAGCAGGTCGACTTTGTCCCTAGTGCTTTAGCAGGGGATGTCATTCCGGTAATGTCATTCTAGGTGGCGCCAGAAAGAGCCAGTAAAGGAAGGGGAAGATGATGATGTGACCCTGAGATGCCAACTGATGGCTGGCTTTCACAGTGGCCCCATGAAGAGCGAGTTGCAGAAGCTGATTCGGAGAGCGAGTCGGCTCACATTTGTCGAGGCCTGCAAGGAAGCCAAGGAGGTGGAAGAGGAAGCCCTTGGAGAAGGTGGGCCTGCAGGGGTGGATGCTCACCACACAATGGTGCATCAGTCTACGAAGTCACCGGGGTTGGTCCCAGGGGTTCCCGGGGAGATGTGGCTAGCTGACCTGTGAAATGAACAAAGAGGGCCAGAACATCTGGCTGGTATAAGACCACCACCCTCCTGACGAAGAAATACCAGACTCACCAGGCCTGGAGGCCTGCAATGGGATGAACAACAGCACCCCATCTGCCTCCATTGTGGGGAATCAGGACAAATGGTGAGAGAATGCCCAAAGAAAGAGATCAAAGCAGTGAATAGTCAGGGGGTGTGACCTGTCTTTCCCATATGTGAGCTACGCGGTACTAGACTTCACAGTTGCCGGGGTGCAGATTCCCCAACGGGGGGTGGTGATCATGGAGGACCGGCACCTGCCAGCCCCATACGGGATTTTTGGAGTGAATGTCACTAGGCACTGTTGGGAGGTTTTGCAAGCACAGGGTGGCTCCCTAAGGGTGATTGGTGGGCATGGGACCAGGCCTTCTCAGTATGTCAGCACCTCAAGGCGATGGCTCCACAGGTCCCAGTCGAACAAGCGGCACGCCTCAGGAAGGAACAAACAAAGGGTGCTGCGACTGGTGAGTGAAGAAATCATATGAGCAGATGTGCCGGGTGGGTCACTGCAAGAAGGGGACCAGGTCCTGGTGGAAGATTATCAGAGTGGTCAGCAAGAGTGGTGTGTGGGTCGAGCTGTGGCCCCTGTGAAGGGGGGAAAGATACCACTCCGAGTCTGTAATTTGCATCTTTATCTATTGCATCGGATAGTGTACAACTCCCCATGAGTAAGTGCTTTGCCTCCAGCGAGGAGGAGTAGTGGAGGTGGAAGTGAGGCCCGTGGTTGGGGCTCCCCCTGAGCAATTGGAAGTGCTGGCAGAGAAGGCGGAGGGGTTGACCCGTGATGAGGAGCAGCAGTTGAAGGAGCTATTGGCCCACTGAAGAGGAGTGTTTGCCTGGGATGAAGAGGACCATGGGAAAACGGACATGGTGTATTACCACATAGCACCGCATTCGACTTTGAGCTACGCCATGAGCCCAGTAGAGAGCATCAGAATGCGGATGCGCTGTCCCGACGAGCTGGGACAGTGGTGGTAGGTCAGATCCAGGTGAATGAAGAATGGGCGGAATGGCAGGGTCAAGATCCCGAGGTGGCTCAGGGTGGCCTCTGGGCCCCAGCCAACTGTGGAAGAGAGGAAAACTTTATCTGGTGCAGGCCGGCGCTTGTGGGGAGAGTGAGAAGATCTCCAGGTGGAACAAGGGGTGCTTCGTCATCGCTTGTGGCTTGGTGGGGAAGAACGGTGGTGAGTTGTGGTTCCCCTGCAAGAAAGAAAAAGTATCTGGGCTGATTATCACAAAGCCCTGGGGCTCATTCATGGTCATCAAATGTTAGGGGCTTAGAGAGAGTGGGTATACTGGCCAGGGAGGCAGAGTGACATCAAGCAGGGGCAACAGGATTGCGGAGAGTGCCTGGTGCATTGCCCCGGGGGAGGTGAGTTTCTTCCCTTGGGGACAGTTGTAACATCTTACCCATCGGAGGTGCTCGCAGTGGATTTCCTGTCGCTGGGCCGGCCAGAAGATCCATATCCCTATTTGCTAGCAGCTGTTGATCTGTTCTCAAACTTTGTGTTTGCAGTGCCCACCAAGGACCAGACGGCCGAGACAGCAGCCAGAGTGATTTGGGAGGAGGAAACACGGAGGTATAGCTGCCCGGAGCAAGGCCCAGCGTTCGAGTCCCAGGTGCTCAGAGAATTGTGTGAGCTGTATAGGTGCACCAAGCTGAGGATGACCCCATCTCGAACCCAGGGCAACGGGGCATGTGAAAGTTGGAATCAGACAGTGTTGAGGCTGTTGAATAAGCTGCCTATTGGGGAACAGAGTCGCTGGAGGGCACATCCGCCTGAGCTGATTCAGGCTTATAACTGCTCTCCCCACAGTAGCACCGGCCTGTCACCATTCTGGGTCTTGTTTGGGCGCCAGCCCCACCTGCCAGTAGACCAGCAGTGGGGGGTGAGTATCGAAGATGGCACGAGGCCAGAAGAAGAGTGGGTGAAGAGGCATCGTCGGCACCTGTGGCGGACGCATGAGGTAGTGGAGGCAGGACGACAGCAGCGATGGGAGATAGACTTGTGATACCAGGCCCGTGGTCTGTGCGAGTGGGTGCTTGAACCAGGGAAATGGGTCCTACGGCGGAACTACAGCCGACGGGCTGGGGGTAAGGTGGCGCCGTATAGGCAGCTCAGCCCCTGGGTGGTATGTGGGGGAGAGCCCCAGTTCCTAGGGTGGAGGAAGGTGATAGGGCTCCTGTAGTTCCACCAGTGCTAGAGGTAGGGAAGGATAGGAGCAAACAGGTGGATCCCCCCGAGGTGAAGGCCGGTGAAGCAGTCACCGGGTCTGAAGATGTTGTGGAGGCGGCTCCACCGGTCGGGTTACCGCACTAATCCTCAAGGTCTAACTTGAGGGTGAAGCCCGCCCGGTATACGGAGTACTATTTAGTGGGGGGGAATGTGTTTGGTGTCCTTTGTGTGTTGTGTCTGCCTTTTCTGTTTATGTGGGTTTATTTTTGGTCTGGCAGTGCCAGGGAGCTCTTGGTCCTGGGTGGCCCTGGATTCCTGACATTTTTGGGGGAAAACTTGGCCAAGAAGACTTCCTCAAGCGACTGGAACGCTGCAGCCTCACCACAATTGAGCCATGAGAGTGGACTAGGGTACCAGAGTCCGAGTCGAGGCTGGCAAGGGTGGTGAGATGAGCCTAGTCACGGTGTGGACGACATCTCTTTGTTTTCTCTTGTAGGTGCCCCACTGCTGGGTGGAGATTACCAGAGCAGAGTCTGAGGGGTTGGATGGAACAAAGGAGACAGACAAAGCGAGTGAGCCAGCGCAGAAACCATCCGTGATCCCCAGCCAGCATGAAGGGAAGTGGCTAAGCTACCTAGGGTGTGTGAGAACCGAGGGGGAAACGAGTGTAGTGATCTACTGTAGTAGTGATCTACTATATTACTGTGTTCTTCTGTGTTCTACTGTTCTACTGTGTTTAGTGTGGGCTACTGTATTACTGTATTATTGTGTTCTATTGTATGACCGTTTGACAGTGTTTTACTATGTTACTGTTCTACTGTATTACTGTACTAATGTGTTTTACTGTATTACTGTATTAGTATTCTGCTGTATGTTGTGGAAATTCTCCTTTAAATCACACACCAAAGTACGGAGCAAGTCCTTTAAGAATCCTTTAAGATTTGGACAGTCAGGAAGAGCAGTGAATTAAGAGTGAGCTGAAGTCTCAGAGTACCTCATCCCTTTGTAGCCAAAAAATGTTTTACTGTTCTACTGTTCTACGAATGAACAAGAAGGTAATCAGGAATATATGTTAATATGGAGTAGATCTTCATGTTCTCCACACAGAGCTTAGCATAAACCTGAATCTCTATTCTAAAACTTCAACATTCACAGACACTTTTTCACATGAGACTTATTTTTAAAAATGTGTTTTTGTTACATTTTAGGTTGTGCTTTTTGGTAAAATAGAATTTGGTTATTCTGGCCTAACCAAAGATTCTCTAATACGAATGGAGATGGAAATTCTCAGCCCTGGAGAAAAGTATAAAGCCCAGCTCTGTAAGCCCAGCCCAGATCAGACCTGGCAAGTTTTAAACCAATCATGTCTGAGTCTGACATCAACTAAGTTTGTTCTTGTTTCATGGCTGTTTGCTTTAGAGATGGCCAGAACCACGTATTTTTGAAAATTTATCTATTTGTAAATGTATCTATTTTATAAAATAAAGATGTACATTTTATAATTAGGGTCATCAGGGTCACTGGCCACTCCTCCAGCCGTGGAGGTTCAGTCTTCCTGGATTGTTGCTGGTTCTCCACGGTTTCTACCTGAGGTCTTTCTGGTCTTCTTAGTGGAGTTATAATAAACACCTTAATCAGTTGTTTATGACCTTCTTTGCTAAGCCTGAGTTACATTTTTTCATCTTGTTAAAAAATCAGCAGGAGCACAAATATGCTAATTCTTCTTTGACACAATCACACTATGGTTCTTCTTAGGTTATATAATTATTATTATTGTAGGTGAGAATAGGCATGTGTCACTGTTTGATCAGTCTGTGAACAGAGCTGCTAGTTAGCTAGCAAGCTGCTAGTCAGCTCTGGTAGCCAATTTGGGTCATTTTTTAACTTTTCTGGGTGAAAATTGTGTCTGAAGGACAGTAAAGTGTGGTAGTGGGACAGGTTAAGTTAGCCAACAGGTTTTGAGAGTTTTGTCCTCTGATTCTCTGAGCTGTTCATGTCTGTGTGTGCACTCTAGTTGTAGTTGTTATAGCAACAGAACGCTCAGTTCTATAGCCGGTGGAAATGAACGAGAAGAAGCGTGAAGCCTACATTTTCACCCTTGATTTGCTGTAGGCAGGTTAAAAGCATGTAACTTACAGATGCACTTATTAAAAAAAACTCAAACGACTGCACAACAGACTCAACATGTAGCCATTTATTAATAATCATCAACATGATAGCAGACCCGTAATATATAATGATTTTTGAGTATAACAGTATATTACCCTGATGTGGAGGAGTGCGTGAACGCACCCCTAAAAGAAACCGGGAATAAAGTTCATGGATCGAAATCACGGATGATAACAGGGAGGTGACAGTTTGAAAAACATATCCAATCTTTCCCTATGCAAAATGCAGCTCTGTAAAAAAAAACTTCTCCCCCTGACTGACTATTAGAATATTGTTTTGTCCTGTTTAGTTTCCTGAACCCCTGATAGCATATCAGAACTTTTACTGTCCTGTTCAGTATCCTGACCCTCTGTCTGTCTATCGGAACGTTTACTGTTCTGGGTATTGCCCTGTTCAGTTTCCTGTTCCCCTAACTGGCTATCAGAAATTATTTTGTCCTGTTCAGTTTCCTGACCCCCTAACTGGCTATCATGACTTTTATTGTCCTGTCCAGTTGCTTGAAGCCCTAACTGATTATCAGAACTTTTATTGTCCTGTTCAGTATCCTGACCCTCTGTCTGGCTATCAGAACTTTTACTGTTATGTGTATTGCCCTGTTTAGTTTCCTGATCCCCTGACTGGCTATCAGAAATTATTTTGTCCTGTTCAGTTTTCTGATCCCCTGACTGGTTATCAGTATCCATCTTTGTCATCTTTCTTTTCAGAAATTCCTTTGGGACCCAGATAACCTGTTTAAGTTCTGGAAGGACCACCTTAACCTTATCTGTTTTTGTTCCATTAATGCTCCTCATCTCCTTTATGGGCTTCTTATAGTTAGTTAGATCACCATATTCCACTGTTTCTGTTATTCTTTGAGGCTGAGGAGTGTTTTCATGTTGTTGGAGATTTTTCTGAATTTTAAAGCAATCATACGCCTCTGTTCCCTCCTCCTGCTGTATACCCAGCTGGGAATCTGTAGATGGTCCAGCCTGGTCCTTCTCTCCACTCTTCTCACTCTCTTCAGACTCAGAATCATCTACCCACACCATCTTCACAGTGCCTAAAGGGAAACACACACGCAGACACACACACATATTTTTACCCTCACTTCATGAGGCCTCTGCAGCTCTGACAGTGTGTTGGAAAGATGCCAGCATGGATAAAACCATGGTCCTCCAGAGGACTCTGCTGGAGTGCCTCCAAGAACTGTGGACTTATGGGTGAATTCAGTTGTCGTGTCTGAGTGACACAAACACCCTTCAGGTCCTTGAAAACTTGATGTACAGGTTATTGATTAGGTAGTTCAGAGATAAGGCAGACACGAGGACTTCACTGACTAGAGCTGCATAAAGAAAGAAGTGAAAAAGAGATGAAGATTGAGGATCCATCACTCAGCTGAAGTTGAAGTTGAAGCTGAGGTTTATTTATCATATGTACAAAGTTCAGTGTACAGAGCACAATGTGTTTCAGTCGCTAGATCACTGAGCAGAGGTCAGTTTTTTGGTGAAGTGCAGAATAACACAGTTTCACTGAAAGTGGTTAGAGATGTTCTATAGCCCAAACCTGAATCTAGAACAGCTGTAGACAACACTAAGCTCAGTGCGGTCTGGAGTTCTGGCTAATGAATGAAAGCTGAAAGTGATGTTGAAAATTTTGATCTTTCATTTTTAAATCAGTTTATTACTTTCAAATATGTTCAAACACACAGTACATACCTTCTTTCATGACAGCACCTCCAATTTCTTTCAGAAATTTCTGTTCTTCCCTGTCACGATTTATATAGAATTCTAGTGATTTTTTAAGTTCTTCATTCTCTGTAAATTGAGAACAGAATCAGATGCAGTTGTGGGCACCTTTATACACAACATGGTCTGTTTTCATAAACCACCTCAGTAGCAGGAGGACTGATCTAGAGTCAGTTTCTGTGACATCATAAATACAAAGGAATCTGATCCCAGATCAGTCCTGCTTTGTGAACAGCAGCTCGGCTTAATCTGAAATGGCTGCCTTTAGCACTGATATTCAGTTCATTTTTAGTGTTATACACCTTATCAACCACCTCTGGAGTCAGTGGAGCTCTGTGGATGTCTGATTTTTAAAGAAGACATGACTCTCACCTCTCTCCAGCTTCTCCACTTTAGCTGCAAGGGTCTAGTGAAAGATTACAGAAGTTATTAATCATGATTGTATATTACGTTATGTAAATATTGTTTTCACTGAAAAGTTTGTCGTTCACTCACCTGGTTTTGTAAAGCTGGGGAGGGATAAGCCAATATGACATAGGAAAAACAGAAGAAAAAAAACGTGCAGGACTGCAGGACTGTTAACTTTATTAAAGTAACTTCATCACACACTGGAAGTTGCATTGCTTGAGCAGAAATAATCAATTAATCGTTATTTTTCACAGAAAAAACTGATTTAAGACTGAGTTGTCAGTACTGTAATATACAGCAGTACTTACCTGGCTGAGATTTCTTCTGTTGCTTCACCTGCAGGGATGCCAGAAGAACAGGTTTAACAGGGAAACAATGTGTAAACTAAATATACTAAAACTAAAACCTAAATAAACAGTACAAACATAATACACAGTCCACTGCTGCTTACATTCATACAGATCTAATCATTGTGAAATATATAATCAAAATACTTTTCTGAATCAAATACTTGACTCAGGTCTAATCCTAACAGAGGAATGACCTGAAACTGGATCCACCGTGTAACTCTCTCCAGGGCTCTCTGGTTCCTCTGGCAGGACAGTAGACCTTTGTCCTCATGGAACAGACAGTCCACAGTGACTGTGTTCTCTCTGGTTACATTTCTGCTGCTTTCTGGTACAATGAACTCAGGGTCAAATGTGTGATGGAGAACCACTAGAACAGCAGGCTTGGAGGCTGTAACAGAAAAAGGGACTCGAATCACGTCCTGACACAAGTCAGACATAAACTGCAAATTTGAGGACTTGAGCTTGCTTGACTAAGAATCATTTTGAGGTAGAGCAATAGGATTTTAACTCTACTTTGCTCATGCTTATTTACAGTGTGTGGCTTTGAACAATGTCAGGGAGACACCTCTGCAGATTAAAAACAAAAACTGAACGCTTTAGGAGAAATTTCTACCCACAAGCAGTTAGACTTCTCAAGCACAGCACATAATGGACACTGCCACACACACACACACACACATAGACTCTCCATTCTCCATTCCTCCAATCCTTGCAGCTTTTGCACACCTGCAGTTTCTTGACATTTCAAAATTAATAAGAAATATTTCTTAGTTTTTAAAATTATATTTCTATTTAATTGGATTGCATTGTCTTTTTAGATATTGTCTTGTCAATTATTGTCTTGTCAGTTCTGTGTAGCGCAGCCAACGGTCTTGCACAGAAAAGCATTTCACTGTATGTTGTACTAAGTAGGACTGCATGTGACAAATAAAACACTTGATCTTGTGGGACCTGGCTACTCTTAGCTACTGTTGCTGGACTTTAAGGACAGCTTTGTCTTGAATGAAGATGAGGCTGATTAGAATATGGTTATGAAACATGAGATACAAGAGACGCTGACCCTAAAAAGTGCCAGCAAAACCAGCTCCCAGAGGCCCATCAGGGGGTATGTGATAAGCGAGTGTTGGGTATGCTGCAGGTAGGCATCACTGAAACACCAGACAGCCCCTGGGCAGCTGCAGTGGTCTCTAAAAGAATGGTGAGTGGGACCTGGTCTTTTCATACCAGACAGCTTCGCAGTAGTGCACAGGGCTGCAGCAGAACATGCCAGTGCTGACGCCCTCTCCCAGTACCCTTGTGCTGCAAATTGTTGCCCACTACTGTGAGTGGAGGGAGGGTGCTGAGGAAGAGCAGTTTGAGACATAGCAGCACCAGCTGAGCAGCAAGAAAACACATACCACTGCTGAGAACTGCAGGCAGTTGGTGTGAAAGATTGGAGGAAGCACCAGAAGCTGATATCCAAACTGTTCTTCTGCAGTAGAGCCCCAGCAAGGGCCACCATGGAAAGAAGTAATGGAACTCTCTCTGTCAACTAAAAGACTGCAGTTCAAGTGCAAGGCTCTGCGTCAGGTTGATACAGATCTTGTCATCTCCAAAACTTATTATTCTGAGCTGAACAGGAGTGAGAGAAATCATAACACATTCCTTATCTCTATCCCTGTGTGGTGGAATTCAGGACTACACAGCAGAGCTGACTGTTGTTACACTAATTATACACACTGTGATTGTTGAGGCCCCCAGAGCATCTATTCTCATCTGAATTACAAACAATACAGAGACGCACATTTCACAGCTCCTCTCTCCATTTTCTGTTCACTGTGTGTTGACTGTGTGTTGACTGTATGTTGACTACGCATTAACTGTGCATCGACTGTACATTGACTGTGTATTGATTGTATGTTGACAGTGAATTGACTATGCAATGACTGAACGTTGACTCTGAGTTGACTGTATGTTGTCTGAGGATTGACTGTATGTTGACCGTGCGTTGACTGTGTGCTGATTGTGAGTTGACTGTATATTGACTGTGCATTGACTGTGTGTGGACTGCATCTTAACCGTGTGTTGACTGTGTGTTGACTGTTGACTGTATGTTGACTGTATGTTCATTGCGTGTTGCCTGTGTTTTGACTGCAGCCTCTTTTAAACTGTTCATGATCTTTGTCGAGCACAGTTTATGGTGTTTCTAAGCCTGTAGTTAAAAACACACATGTATGGATAAAAACACAACATATGTGAAATGAAAGCAAATGAGTCACCCTAATGAGAGTGATGAGAGTGTGGCGGTAAATATGGGGTATTTCGTCAACGGTGAATCAGAGTAACTGTAACAGAGTAACTGAGTGAGGTGAATGAGCTTTAGGCTTTACGGAGATTAAGATCAGTCTACAGGCAGATTACAGGTAGATGTCTTTATTTCCAGACCTCTAATGCAGTGATTCTGGGTTTTGTAGTTTGTAACCCAGGGCAGCCAATCAGTTACATCAACAACTCAGTTAGCTAAAAGTAAGTACAAATTCCAGGACTGGAACCTGGAATGGGGTCTGGAGCTAAAGAGCTCTCAGGTAGAGTCACTTCAACATTCTGATACATAGGAAAGACCTGGAAGTGGCCAGAGAACAGTGTACCTGGTAAACAATGAAGTTTCTGTACAGCTGCTTCAATGTCAGTTCCAGCTCGAGAAACAACCGGACAGAACTGCAGAACGATGTCACTCCACTCCTTTGACGACAACTCCAGACCAGGCAGTTTCTCAGACAGACGTTTTATAAAGTCCTGGTCAGAGTTCAGTGTATTTCCCACCAGAGTGGACCAGCACCTCACCCTCTCTAGAAAACAAAACACATACACATATATACACACAAATGTCACTAATATAATACACAATACACACACACACCACACAAAATACACACATAATATATGAACACACACCACACAAACACACATATCACATACACCATCCCAGCTCACCTGGTGAATCTGGTGATCCAGATTAAAAAAATGACCAAATTGCATTCATCCTCCGTGTGTGCTGGTCTGTAACTGAGAGTGAATGAAGCAGTCTTTCTAAAAACAAACACACGCAGCAGACTGAGTGTTAAAGTGATACGACAAGCTCCAAAAGGGTCTACATTCTTCCAGTGATGGGAGCAGCAATGATGAGACTTTACCTACTAATAAATAACAAAATGTTTATTTGAGTTTGAGAAATTAAAGATTTATCTTTTGACAGAGAACAGAGGAAAACAAGTGATTAAATAATTTGCTTGTACACATACTGTTACACGTACCAGAACACGTGACGTCGATCAGCACCGGAAGTGACGTCACGCAGGGGGTATATATACAGGAACCACAGGTGAGTCTGTACACAGACATTGAGTTCTCTACTCAACCCGTGTCGCCCCTCTACTCTTGGTACCGTAAGTAAACTGGACATCGCGTCCCTCTTATATACCTTTCTGTGTACGTGTAAGAACGAAGTTTCCTTTGGTGGGAATCTCTACTCCTCGTGGGAGTGTTATTATAATAACTCGTCATTAGTTACTGATGCTCTTATCCAGCGCAACTTACAGTCATTAGTTACAGGGACAGTCCCACTGGACACACTGAGGGTTAAGTGTCTTACTCAAGGACACAATGGTAGAAAGTGGGGGGGTTTGAACCTGCAACATTTGGTCGTCAGGTTCGCAGACAACTGTTTTACCTAATAGGCTCCTACCACCCTCCTACCACTACCACTATTTACAAACATTTGAGATCAATAGCCACCCAAAACTTTTCCATTAACTTGGATTTTATGCAAAAACCAGATCAGCTGGTTCCAAGAAACTGCTTACTCATTTTCGAAGAATATTGTGTATGTGCTTGTGATTCAGCCGTATGGCAGCCATAATAGTGTCTCACTTCGGGTCAGAACCAGGTAGGGCTGGACTGAAATAATAATAAAGTGATTTTGAAAATCTTTGTGAGTGTAGGCATGGCTTAAGTGGTTACTGCTCTCAAACACACTTCATTTATTGAAAACAATATACAGGTAAATTTGAATTTGGAAACATTTACATTTACAACTTCGGTTATGCATTGACTTTTTCTACCTTACAGTAAGCCATAATGTATCTTGCCCTTTGAATGTATTTTTTTTAGTAACATTATTCAACAGTAAGATCTGACCTCCCAATGTGATTGGCAGAAAGGCTTTATATGAGTTTAAATACTCCACTGAAACAAAACTTCACTGTGTTGTGCTGGTTCCTATGTCACAAAGAACCAAAATTACAGTAATAAAAAAAAAACACATAATAATAGCCATGGCTGGGGTTTTGAAAACCACGTCATATGCAAATGAATCTAAAGAAGAAAAATTATGATAAGGTTGTATATTTTATTTTAGGTTTTAGAAATAAATGAAAAAAACACAAGACCGTTGAACCCAGGAGAACTTTCAGGATAATTTCTGCTCAAGTGAAAGAGCAGCAAACAGCAATTGTGTAGGAGAGCAAACACTGGTTTTAGACTGTTTTA
>JBBJLS010032066.1:0-14432 GCA_037577275.1 Bryconaethiops microstoma
GAGAGAGAGAGAGAGAGAGAGAGAGAGAGAGAGAGAGAGAGAGAGAGAGAGAGAGAGTCACTATCCGTCTCATCCAACTTCACATTTCAGAGTATGTGTGTCACTGAGAGAGAGATGGGAGTGTTGTAAGGTCAGAACAAATCATGTAATCATTCAAGGCAACATTAAATACATTTATATTATCACTAAACAGATCAACATGATAATATACTAAAATATTATGTCATAACAGTATCTACTTTTATAGTAGATTTAAAATGCAAAGAGAAATGTCACTTTTGTTAATTTCCCGATCCTCTTCAATGTGTCTGTCACTGTGTTTTGCAGGTCCAGGCATCTCTGTAATGTCTCTGTTCTCTCTGCTACGTCTAGTCCGCTCACATCCCCAACCAAAGCATCTACCTACAGGACAGGTAAGAACATTAAGAAACTCAACACAGGCAAGAACACTGGCATGTTAAAGGTAGGGACAGAAACCTTAGGCTTGATCACAAAACAGTTTCAATTTGTAGGGCAATGAATTAATATCTGATGACATTTCAAATGTTTCGGTAATATATGACCAATAGTGGCCTGTTGATAAAGCCAGCAGCCAAAATGTATATTATTATCTCAATTCATAATAAACCCCACCAAAAATCAGGCTGGCGGTGAACATTCAGCCGTAATGAAATCCACGAAGTAACTCGAATGCATTTCGAAAATGTAAAGTATGATTGCGTGGTTGCTATGGTAAGTGTGGCGGTTGCTATATTAACTGTAGTGGCTCCCATGGTGTTGCTAGGTGGTGGCTGTGGTCAGTGTTGGGCACGAACACGTTCATTGAAAATGTTCCTGTTTTTCGTGAACGCTGAAATGAACGAATCAGGTTACAAATTATGAACGGGGACGTGAGTGACGTTCACTCTCGCGAGACTGAACGCAGTTCACGTTTTACGTTTGCTGACTACAGGCTGATGGTTGGACGAGTCTGCAGAAGCGGTTTATTTAAATCTTTGAGTTCATTTTTTGAAGAAATCTGTGTTGATTTAAATGGGGAAAGCCACACGTTTTTATTACTTTTAGTTCTGTTCTTTTCTGAGCACTTTAAAAGATATTGTCTGAATGTTGCATTTTAGGCGGACACAGTTTGTTTACATTTTGAGTTAATATCGTCTGAATAAAATTTCCATAAACAGTATACCTGCACCTAGTTTTTTTTTTTACTTTCAGCATAACATGATGCTTGCTTAAGGGGTAAGATCTATTCCCACCCTCAAAATTGTTTTTAAATGTAACTTATATCTGTGATTGTTCAGTGGTATGACAGATAGAAGGAGAAGATGATGTTCAGATAGACGTTGAATTGAAAATGTAAAACAACAAAACAAAAAACAAAACTAAACGAACGAACGTGATATAAAAAACCCCAAAAAACTAAAAAAGGAATGTGAACTAGTTCATTTTTTGAGCTGTGAACTTAGTTCAATTTTTTTTTTAATAACTATGAAAGTGAACTAGTTGTTGCTATGTAACTGTAGTGGTTGCTATGGTATTTCTAGGAGGTGGCATTGGCGTTCCGTGTGTGTGTGTGTCAGTTTGTGAGAGACTGATGCTCAGACAATGTCCATCAAAAGAAGCGAACCCAAATTTTTGACCGTTGGCCAGTCTTGGAACCACATCTTTATTACCTACATCAAATAGCTGTAACCAGTAAGACAACATTCTCAAATCATTCATAAAGACAAAAAATTTGGTTGACAACTGCTCGGATCACATGTACCCAATGTGTACCCAAAGTTTTAAACCAGAAGAACGTGCCCAAACTTTTAAATCAGAAAAACGTGCCCAAACTTTTAAACCAAGAGAAACGTGGCGAAACTTTTAAACCAAGAGGAACGTGCCCAAACGTTTAAACCAGAAGAACGTGCCCAAACGTTTAAACCAGAAGAACGTGCCCAAACTTTTAAACCAGTAGAACGTGCCCAAACTTTTAAACCAGAAGAATGTGCCCAAACCTTTTAACCAGAAGAACGTGCCCAAACTTTGAAACCAGAAGAATGTGCCCAAACTTTTAAACCAAGAGGAACGTGCCAAAACTTTTAAACCAGAAGAACGTACCCAAACTTTCAAACGAAGAGGAACGTGCCAAAACTTTTAAACCAGAAGAATGTGCCCAAACCTTTTAACCAGAAGAATGTGCCCAAACTATTAAACCAGAAGAATGTGCCCGAACTTTTAAACCAAGAGAAACGCGCCCAAACGTTTAAACCAGAAGAACGTGCCCAAACTTTTAAACCAGAAGAACGTGCCCAAACGTTTAAACCAGAAGAACGTCCCCAAACTTTTAAACCAGAAGAACGTGCCCAAATGTTTAAACCAGAGGAACGTGCCCAAACTTTTAAACCAAGAGGAACGCGTCCAAACTTTTAAACCAAGAGGAACGTGCCCAAACTTTTAAACCAGAAGAACGTGCCCAAACTTTTAAACCAGAAGAACGTGCCCAAACTTTTAAACCAAGAGGAACGCGTCCAAACTTTTAAACCAAGAGGAACGTGCCCAAACTTTTAAACCAAGAGGAACGCGTCCAAACTTTTATACCAAGAGGAATGTGCCCAAACTTTTAAACCAAGAGGAACGCGCCCAAACTTTTAAACCAAGAGGAACGTGCCCAAACTTTTAAACCAAACTTTTAATCCCTATTCATGCCCTATAGATGAATTCCCAACTTCGACTGGTTCCTGCTTGGAAAATATTCATTCCATCACTTAATGTGTATAAAAGCGCACTACACACAATAACGATGCTAGCGACTCTTGAATTCTGAAATAGAAGAAGTGAAATGAGAGGTAGATCAGCCATCTAACTAATGACGAGGCCCCTACTATCCACACTTTCATTCACTATTTTGCCTTTAGGTGTTAAGTGGTTTGTCAATACTATCACAGTTGGATGTTTTTCTAAAATAAATAATTTTTCTCTTTCTAAAGTGTAGCACCTACATGTGAACCCCTGCCTTAGTTATGGCAGTGAGTGATCATTTAACCCTCCTATGTTTGGGGTCAATTTGACCCCATTGAACATTTAATGTCTCTAAACAGATAACTGATATCATGTTTTGCTTCATATCATATTATTTTTTCTAATGTAAAAGAAATGAACATCATATGTTTTCAATGTCCTGTACACATTTTGTACACAACGGTGCCTTTGGGGGTGAGTTTGACTTCAGGCTGTTTCAGCTGTCTAATATAGCATAAGAAATATCAACATTTTACACACATTTGTTTTGGTTTTCGGTTGTTTTGGATGATATTGAGGGGTCTGTAATGTACAAATTTATCATTTTCAATAAACCTCCACCTATTTTAGATCCATAACTGAACATAATCAGACCTGTAGGAGTGTGAGAACCACTGATAAATCACAGGAGATGGGGGGGAGGAAAACGTATTTTCCACTAGAACTTTGATATTTCCCACACAGTGGGGGCTTTAGTACAGTGGGGAAAATAATGATTTGACCCCCTAGTGAATTTGTAAGTTTGCTGACTTACAAAAAAATCAACAGTCTCTAATTCATGAGGTAGTTTCATTTTTATGGAGAGAGACAGAATGTCAACCAAAAATCAAGAGAAAACATAAAAGTTATAAACTGATTTGCTCTTTGGCATCAACTCCTCCCGCCGTGTTAGGAGGAAGAGAAATGCTGAGCATGACCCGAAGAACACCATCCCACAGTGGTCACAACTGCCTTCAGACCATTACCAAGCTCCTCCCATGTAGTTCTGGGCTGATCTCTCACCTTTTTCATGATCATCCTCACCCCATGAGGCAAGATACTGCATGGAGCTCCAGACTGAGGGCAACTGATGGTCATTTTATATTTCTTCCATTTCCGAATTATCGCACCAACAGTTGTCACCTTCTCACCAAGATTCTTGCTGATGGTCTTGTAACCCATTCCAGCCTTGTGCAGGTCTACAATCCTGTCCCTGACGTCCTTTGACACCTCTTTGGCCTTACCCATGGTGGTGGACAGGTGTGCTTCATACACATAATGAGTTAAGATCAGGAGTATCTGTAATTGATAGATTGCAATCTGTGTGCAACATGGACACACAGCCAGTCTGTGGGAGTCAGAAGTCTGGCTGGGTTGTAGGTAATCAAATACTTATTTCACTCAATGACATGCAAATCAATTTATAACTTTTCTGTAACATGTTTTTTTCTTGATTTTTGGTTGATATTCTGTCTCTCTATAAAAATGAAACTACTTCATCAATTAGAGACTTTTTGTAAGTCAGCAAACTTACAAATTCCGCAGAGGATCAAATTATTATTTCGCCTACTGTATGTAGAAATTAAAGTACAGACTCCTGCACCAAAATAGGGTATAACATGTCTAACAAAGAGCCACTAGTGATTCAGTCATGTGTGCAGAATTAGATAAAGGACAAATTGTGCACTTGGGATTGAAAATTCAAACTTTCATAGTGTACTATAAAGGACGTACGGAGCCATTTCGGATTCAAAGTCCAACCAGACAAATGTATTATTAACAGATTAGTTGTTTAAGACAGAGAAAAAGACAGTATTGGAATGGTATCAGTATCAATAGGTACTCTAGGTTGCTCGATCAGTATTGATATTGGACATGAAAAGGTGGTATTGCGCAACTCCAAATCTTTACGAAGCATGTCTGTAAGTCAAAATCATTGGACTGCCTCTATAATCCTTCTACATGCAACCATGTATCTGTTACTGTTGTTTTCTTATTACTCATTTATTACATATAATCTGCTGTTATTGGTGGGCAAGTTTCCACAGCTCAACTTAAATGACTCAGATGACCATTTTTCAGATATTTGGGAATATGTGACAAACACCCATTCAAAATGTGTATGGTGGTAATTGAAAATATTAGAACAGAAACAGAATCTCATGCCTTTGTCATTCAGAATTATTATTATAAAAGTAATAGACTAGGCACAACACAACATCATTGCAAAAAGTTGGTCCATTTTTATGACACTGCCTCTTGAATCCTGTCGATCTTCGTTTCTGGTCGTGTGTTCAACTGTGATTCCTTAACCATGATACATAAGCTCTCAGGGAGGCTTTGTTTAGACAGGCAGTCACATCAGATCAAATCACCCCCCCCACATCAGATGTGAAGCTGATGTTTTTTCTTGAAGTCTATTCAGCAAACAGTCCCCTCTACACAGAACATTTCAGTTCTGATTTAGACTACATTCAAAAACTGACATTTCAGCCCAGGACCACGTGATGATAGTCCATCTGTACGTGCAAATGTGATCTCCTCAAAGAGAAAACCAAGTCTAACTCAGGCTGTTCATTCTGCTATAGCCTGGGCAGCTCAGTACAAGGTTCAAGTAAACGCAGGACATCAAATTTTCTCTAAGGCCTAGGTCGATGCCACTGATGCAGATTTAGAGTCTTGGGGAGTGTTGTCATTCTCCGGAGAGGGCGACAGTGCAACACCTTCAGAAGTCCTATGGTCAGCAGCCACTGCTTCTGAAACGCTAGTGAATCCTTGCGCCCTGCAAAAAAAACATCAAACACTTCACATGAAATGTCATTCTTATTTTTTATTTTATTTTATATACTATATTGATCCTGAAGGAAATTACTTGAGCACTTAACCCTTTCACATGACTGAAGCAGTGAGCTGCCGACAATGGCGCCCGGGGAGCAGTGTGTGGGGACAGTACCTCAGTGGTGCCAAAACCCACAACCTTCTGATAGCAGGGGCAACGTACTAACCACCAAGCCACCAGCTGCCCAATAAGGCTTGGTATTGGAATTTACCTACATGGATCTACAGCTATACTTAAATACCACACCTGAACTGTGTTTTATTCTTTACATTACAAACCAAACATGGATGTGAGTTAAATAAGAAATGAGTCTGCGGCAAATGGGTAGATTTACTGACCAAAACAGATTACAGACTTATCGAGATGTGCAGAGGTTAGTAACATGCATATAGAATGTAATTTAGACAGTCAATCAGCCATCTGAAGATTAGAGGTCTGCACAGGGCGGAAATAATTTGACATTATTATAGCAGGTAAACAGCCAACAGGTTGCTCACTCACACACTTTGGCTTGGAAAATTACTGGCTGCTTGTGGAAATGTATGGGTGGGCAACAAATAAGCTCCAAACATCTATTATGTCTGTGGTGAAGAATATCTAAGCTAAAAAATGAGGATGGTGCAGGTAAGGACCAAAGCCTAAAGTAAGCTGCAGGCATGATGCACGCGGGTGAAGTATTAAACATGTCTGCGCAGACCTCTAGTATTGATTTTCTGCCAAAGAAGGATCACAGATTCTGAGACTAAGTACTAAGTTATTGTAATTCACAATTTTTGCAACCTTGTAGTAATTAAGCAAAGGCATTTTTCTATAGGCATACAGAAAACATGCTGTACCAAAACGTACTGCAATGGCACAGTTTGGCCATGGTGTCGTACAAGCGGAATGTTTTTCTGTCAGAGCTGCTTTTGTTATTGTAGTCTTTTATTACGTATAGATTAATTTGAGCCGTTCATTCTTTAACTGTGATTAAAACCCAGCTAAATTCTTGGGGGTGTCCTGGTACACCTTTGTGTTTCACACAGTTAAAAATACATTTCTTAGCGTCACAGAAAATTTAACTTCAGCCCAAACAGACAGTAGTGCTTGGACTTCGTCGACTTCCCAGTTGTTAGTTTGTATCTCCATAGTGAACACACCACAGCACAGCACACAGCCTGAACAGGCATGAATGCAGTGCACAGGGAGAAGTGTGTGAAGACGGTGCCCATCTCAAACCCACAACCTTCCGATTGCAGGGGCAGACGCCTAACCACCAGGCCACCAGCTGCCCTACTAATTACGGTTGTGAAGTTGTGATGACAACATTTCGACCAACCAAACCATTTACCCGGTCAGCTTGGCTGCGGCCCGCTTTCAGCTCAGCCATCGAGGACAGAACAGTTCGGGTAAAGCTAGGGTACAGGTTACTTTATTTCTAATGGAAAACCTTTGTTTGCGGTAAAGCACAGTTCCTTGCCAGTGGAAAAGCACCATAACTTGAATTTTCAAGTGAAACAGGTTGGTAGGAAACAATGCAGGGTGCACTCACATTAAGAGCTCATGCAGTTCTCTTTTGATCTTGTTGACGATAGGAGGACCCTGGTACACCAGCGCCGTGTAGAGCTGAACCAGCGAGGCTCCGGCACGGATCTTATCCAAGGCATCCTGGCCAGTGGCGACCCCTCCAACTCCAATAATAGGCACTTTTCCTACAAGCACAAACAGCTGCTTACTAGAGCTGGATTACTTTTCCCAGGGGAGATTCTGTAATCTGAGGATTTGACTGGCGAAATCCAAAACAAATCACAGAAAGCAGGTCAAGGCTGTCTAGTCTACTCACCCCTATTCCTGGCTAAAATTAAACTGGTCCAAATATAAGAAGCCTACTTTCTGATTAATGCAAGAAAATAATTATGCTAGTATATCCTTCAGTTCATTCAATTTAACCCGGAACTCACACTGCCTTGCCTTTCATTTTTCTCCTCCTTTGCTTAGGCTTTTAAAAAACTGTATCTTAGAGTAGGGCTGCACTAAAGATAAAGGTGTCAAGTTGTGCTGTGTTTAGTAGTACAGATTACCCAGATTTATTAAGTTTCTGTGAAGTCATTCTGATCAAAACTATGACTACTGACTAAGCTCTGGGTTAAAGCCACCAAAGGTCATTATTACCCAAATTATTACTGTAATACAGACACTGCAGATGAGATCAAAGTCATTGATTAAAGATTTTACCTTTAGTCAAAGTATACATCTCTCGCACTGTGCGAGTGGACAGCTCTTTGAGAGGCTGGCCACTGAGCCCACCAACTTCGTTCTTTTTGGGGTCCAGCAGAGTCTCAGGTCTGGATACTGTGGTGTTGGAGACTATTAAACCATCCAAGCCAAGCTAACATGGAGGAGCACACAAATCAGACACTGTCTCACAAGAGATCTTTCTTCATATTCAAATATGCATTTTCTCAAAATAAAAATGTCCATAACTGACCTCTGTGATGACCTCAGCAATGTCCTGCTTGTCATGTAAAGAGAGATCAGGAGCGATTTTCACCATCACTGGCACTCGGCGGTTCAACCCTTGAAGAGAGTCACGCTCCTTTAGTACCTGTGCATAAGCCCCCACACACATTTTATATATTGTATTTAATATATATTCTATATTAACTTGTGTGTATATACATATATATATATATATATATCTTGAAATCAAATCATCTTTGTTGGTTTATTTTTACACTCCTAAGGCATTCTTACAGGCCAGCAGAAGCAAAAGTGGTACAACCACAGATGCCCAGTTACATAAAAATTCTGCAACAAAATGAGTGACAAGAGATCAAGCTGCTACACCAAACAATTGGCAGCCATTTCATAGGATGCCATGGCTAGACTCTATTCTACCTTCACCAGAAGATGGCGCAGTTCTTCTTTGCCCTGGAGGTTTCGGAGGCCAGGAGTGTTGGGACTGCTGACATTTACCACCAGGTAATCGGCGAGGGGGCCGAGAGTCCGCACCCCCTCAAGGTAATCTGCCACCGCATCAGTGGACAGCTTGTTTTTCCCAAGATTGATGCCTAGCGGTTTGCCTGCTGAGAAAACACAATAGTGCCATCACAGAGCAATCCTGCTGTGCTGTAAGCACTACAGAGGCTCATTCAAATGACTAGGAGAAAAGCACAGTGAACGAACAATAACAGGTCCTTAACACAATAGAGACGGGGAACGCTTGTTTTTTCAGTGTGCTTCGGAATGGTTCTAATTTAACTGGAGAAATGAAATGAAGTATGTGCCTTATGGCTTCTTTCCAAGTCAAAGTGTTTACAGCCGATAAACACCCTTGACTGTAATTTCTTCTAACGCAAGCCAAGGCAGCTATTAGAGGCAGAAAAACATAGATGAGGGAGGATGATGCAAAGCGTTCTCAGGTTTACCTTTTGTGAGTTCCGACTGAACGCTTGCTCTGGCTTTTAATCTCTCTTGAACAGCTAACAAGCCACAGCTGTTGAACCCGTATCTGAAAACCACACATACATCACTGTTATTAATTTACATATAGACAAAGATCAGTGTTTGAGGGTGTAGGGTACACTATATGAAATTCAAAACCATTATGACGTAGAATGTTTTTCTTTGCCAGCAAGTCACTCCAAAGCAAAATCTTTTTCCACCATGTAATATTGTATCACTTTTCTCAGAAAATAAAAGTCCAATTATAACATTTGTGTCTCATTTATTTAATTGGCTTCTATGTTTTGAACTTGACTATCTCCTTATGTTTTAGATCATATTTAAAAGGTTCACAAACTTTCCAGCATCTGTGTATTAATATTATTATTGTTGTGGCTGCTTTGCTGCTGTTGTTGTTATTGTTAAGAGTTATTATGATCATTTATTTTTATTATTAAGCGATGCCTAAAAAAATATTGCAGTTTATATAAGCTACTGAATGTGCCTCATAATCCAGCATTTTTATTAGTATTTCTGATTTTATTATGACTTGTTATAGGACTATTCTGTTACTAATCTCTCTTTTTCTTTTTTTCCAAACCTTTCCAGATATGCATTTCTGCCTGAAAATTGGGATGGCTGAAATTTTGGTGCATCCCTGCTATTGTTGTTAGACATAGTAATATCATATTGTTATCATCTTAATAGTGGTGATATTATAAACTAATAAATAGTGTGAAATAAATTTGAGTTTATATCTCCCACTTCTAAATCAGCAATAAGAAGAAAGCACAGACGAAAGCCACAGTGAAAAGAAACGCAGTATAAAACCTGTTTGCCCTTGAACTGTGCATTTAAGTTCTCCTTTCTCAGGGCAAACCACTCTGTCTATGAAAAGCAGGATTTAATAAATGCACTGTTTCATTTTGGCTGTCTGACCCAGCATGATCCATGTTTCTCGCAAATTGTTTTTTCATTGTGTGCGTTTTGGGAGAGCGTGCAGCTATTAATGTGTAATCTGGCTGACGTCTTTCTTTCAAATGTGAGAACTTGCAACCGTCTTTCACTTGCTGTCACAGTGTGGGTGGACCGAACAGCTCTGCCGCTCTTGATCAAATGAAGAACACAATGTGCCACAGTACCAGCACACTGATTAAAACAAACAAACAAACAAAAAAACTAACATACAAACAAGCAAGCGGTTAATTCAGTGGCTACACTGAAGGAAAAAAGGTGGTGAAACTGCATGGGAGAGAGCAGCTTTCAAAATTACGCAGTATGCATAGCCAAAAGAGAATTTGCCTTTCAAAATCTTTACCATTCACACAGAGCACTCATTTACTTGAGCGGAGTGAAGGGAGCCCTTATTTTCAAAAAATGCCTGGGCTAGACTTGCCCTGTTGGTTGATGATGACATGCAGCATGAATCAAAGCAATTCACAGTTAATACAAGCCACACAGACTACGAGCATATGTTTCTGTTATTCATGTCTATTGCAGGCACAGGAAATGCCTGCATCAAATATGAATTCTGACCCATTTCTGAACAAGCTTGAATCTCATTTACATCAATTGTACACTCTTTTGGCTTATGAGTATAGTGGACACAGAGAAAAACACTGATTGCCCTCATTGTCGGACATCGTTTCACTATAGTTTTGAGCCAGCAGGCATGAACTTGTTTTTTGTAGTAGAGTAATGACACTATATTACGTAACTTCATATCCACGCAACAGATTAAACTGGGTATTTTATACAGATGGTTGCTAACGGTCCACTCAGATTATTTCTGTAAACTTCTCAACCCGCTCGACCCACATCCAGTTCCTGGTATAGACTTGCTGATGTGGTTTAGGACTTACTGTTTCAGTGAATAAATGAAATATTTAGACATTTTTAGACAACATCATGGCTAAAGAGGACTGTCTCTTGTATAAGACTGATCCATATTTATGACCACTCAAAAACAAAACATGGAATAAGCTTTTCTTCCTGGCAAAAACAAGACTGTACGCACGATAAAAATTCTTGACCAGTAAAACATCTGTTCTGTTACCGATGAAGGCAAGTGTGACCGAAAGTCAATCTTGTGACAGAATTCAATAAGAAAATCTTTCGCATACCTGTTAATGACTGCCTGGTCAGCCTCCAGTCTAAACACACGAGGCTTGGGGTTTCCTTCCTGCGGTTTAGGGGTGACCGTGCCCACCTCCACAAATCCAAAGCCCACCCGGAAAAGAGCATCCACTGCCTCCCCATGCTTGTCAAAGCCTGCTGCGATCCCAATAGGGTTTCTGAACCTCTGACCCATCACATTCACCTCCTGGAAAAAAATGAAGGCAGTGACACTGATCTGGGCTACCTCTGACAAAAATAAATCAAATGCTGAAGCATTTTGGTGAATGGATATTAGTGAACACTAGCAAGTCAGCTTTACTTGAGTTGTTGATCAAACTCCGGATGATGGAGCACAGACTAGAAGAATTTGGGGTGAGGTTTTAGAGGAGTCCGATCCATTTGCCACAGTTCAGCACCAAAACCCTATCAAGTTGTTCTAGACATGTATTGAGTTTGCACTGCAAGACTACAACCTCTCATGATGGATTTGGCAAGGATGGTCAAACGGAAAATAATCCCCAATTGAGTGTGTTAAGTACAGTGGATGAAATGGTTCAGTGACCACAGATTCAAGCTTTTGACATGGCCACCACAGTACTTTGACTTAAATCTCACTGAAAACCTTTTGGGTGTGATGAGGATGAGAATCTAATGGTCCTTTTCAATTACCGCAAACAAATGTTTTTCCATTAAGCGACCCAGACCTGAGCCGTACCCGAGCTGTCCCGTGTTCGATCACAGGGCCAAAAGGGGGCCGCAGGCAAGACGACTCCATCACTTTTTTTGATTTGTCAAAATACTGTCATCACAACGTGAAAAGAAAACCATTGTTTTTTTTACTGTCCGTGCAAGAAAAACAAGAACGACGGAGATACAAACTAACTGGGAAGTCATCTAGCACAAGTGCTACTATCTGTTTGTACTGAAGATAAACTTCAATGAGAATTTCCTATGGCGCTAACAAATGTATTTTTAATGCTGTGAGAAATCTGAAGGTGAACCAGGACATCGCTAACAAGTTAGCTGGGTTAGGCATTTGCTGCACGCCTGAAGAATGCCTAGGAAAAATGAAAAACTCAAGAAAGACAATAAATAATAAAAGACCAGAATAACTAAAGCAGCTCTGACAGAAAAACTTTTCACTGATTCGACTCCTTGGATGTGGTTTTGGGATGATGACCGGCCATAAACTAGGAAGAGAACTGTGCTGCTGGTACCAGGCTGAGATTCAATGGAAAGTAAAAGCATGCTGCAAGTTCCATGCCACCACAGTACAGTTTAGGTGCAGCACGGTTCCTGTATGCATATGGAAAAGTGCCTAAAGAGGACTCTGGAAAATCTGGGGAGATCTTGTACAGCGAATCTCTAAATTCCAAATTGGATACCTCAGTCTCATCAAGCATTACGGCCAAAGGCATCATGGCAAAAGGATGTTGCACAAAGAACTAAATTAAAGGGTGGCAATAAATAGAAACACATGATTTTGTAGTGAAATCACTTCTGTTTTTACTGTCTTTGACCAAATGTATTTCAAGATTAGATTTCTTGTTTTCTATTGAGCTGAATTACATTTTTATGTCTTTTTTTTTTTACTGACCAAGAGGGCCAAATTCTGTAAACCATATATACCAAATTTATATTACTCTTGTCTGGAAAAGTCCACCATGAGATAATTTATACTACTGAAAACACGGAGGTTCACACTGACCAGTGAGGCAGGGTCTTCGTAGCGGTTCCTGGGCATCAGCCCGAGACTGAGGAGGCGCACAGCCATGACGTGAGCTGTTTCTGCTCCCACCAGCTTCTGCAGGACAGGCATGAGGGCGCGGGCGTAGAATCGCTCGTCCCCAGATGCAGTGAGGTAACCCACAAACAAGGTGCTGCCACATCCCAAAATCTTCACAGCATCTTTCAGTCGCTCCTGTGTAAAGAGGAACCTATTTGAAAAGTACAGTAAACTCTAATTCTATAGAGCATTTTCAGCTACACTGAAAACTAGGCTGTTCATTCTCTCCCAGCACGTGAAGATCAGCTTTTGTTTAGTCAGTAATGAGGGGAAAAAAGATTATTATTTTAATCTGCAATTATGACCTTTTTAATGAGTTGTGGTACTTTGGGCATTTAACAAAACTGTCTAGTTTGGCCATACTAGTATCTCCTTAAACATTATTTCAAAGAGATCTACGTGCACTACACCCTATCAAATTTACACAAGCACTGTGATAAAATGGCGATACTGTTGCAAGCCCACGACTATTAGCTCTGTGTAAGATTTGAGGTTTCACTGAGGCTTCATCACAAATGTGGTCCATTTTTCATGCTTTAGATTTGACATCTTTGGTTTGCTTTATCACACAGAGATGCATTTGCATGTGGGCTGATATTTTCAAGAACATATCTGCTTATGCCTATACTATGGCATTTATAAAAAGTAGAAATTAGGACTGTATCTACCTGAATTAGAATTACACTAAAATATTAAATGTTTAGGTATTTTTATATAGGCCTACACGTTCTGCTGCAGTGGCCTATAAAAAACACTGAATGCCGTTTTGATATATCAATTAAATCAGTTAAAAAACAGTTAAACATCTGTTTAATGTACATTATTTCTTTAGCAATTATCTGTCAGATCTGATGTCACTGTGCATTCTTATTTATCACTTAATGTCATATCTGTTACATACATTTTGTTAAAATACTAGGCTGTTATTTACCTTGAAAGTATCAGAATATATTTTGGGAGTTTCATGTTTTCTAGACGCCACAGATCTTATTCAATAGTTTATTGGCATAGCAATCAACAAGAGCAAACTGTATCAAATTTAGTCTCCGTAATCTGGGCTGTACAAAACAGAGAAACTATACATGCCACTGATAAGAGTGAGAGCAGTATTCCATAACATGATCGTCAGCTCTAAGCTGAAGTTTTCCTTTGAACAATGGAGAAGACAGGAAGTCTCACGGACCATTTCTGAACACAGAACACTTATCCGTTTTAAAGTCCAGGTCTTTCTTTATCTTTTCATGCTCACTATTGCTTGTTAATAGAGGTATGATGCTTGTCGGAGGTCTTGATCAATGACCACTTGTGATTAACTCATATGTGCAAAGAGGGCAGACTGAGAACAGAGGAGTATTGATCAGCTTACCCAGACACTTAGGCCATTCTCCAAACGTTAGATTAGAAATTCTGTAGATATCAGTACTGTATCTCACAAAATACATTTGTCCAAGGACACAAGAACAAAAAGAAATTTACTGTATTATTAAAGAGTTTAATGTTACACAC
>JBBJLS010032086.1:0-14431 GCA_037577275.1 Bryconaethiops microstoma
TATATGAGAGAAACCAGGAAGGAGAAGAGAGAGAAAGGGAGGGTGTCCTATTTCATGGGTGCAGAGCTCCACTGTTATGTTTTTAGGAGGTGAAAGTGCTTGATAAGGCACTGCAGACAAAGTTCAGCAATAAAGAAAACACTCATGGTGCTGCAACATTGCAAACCTGTTAGTATAGAAAAACTGACAGTGGAGTAAACCATTCCCATGCACTCTGACCAACAGAATGCCAGAAACACAGATCTGGAAAATACTTTGTCTTTAAGCAAGTAAGTATTTTAAGCGTTTAAGCATCTTTTGAAACATCTTTAAGACATGTTCTTTAAGGTTTTACACCATTATGTGGTTGTCTAAATATAAATCCACAGAAAGTATTTTTAGGAAGCTGAAAGTGGTTGTTCTGTGGTATCTCACAAGGAATCCATTCTGCCACCAATATTTTTATATACAAAACAAGTGTCACGGTTCTGGTCAGCGGCCGCCTGAGGGTGCCAGTGGACTTTGGACCGGACTCACCGGCCCCTTAGGTCGGGCCTCCACTAGCCGGCATTAGTTTAAGTAGTTTCAGCCGACCAGAGTTAATTGTGTTCTGTTTTGTTTGTTCCTTGGTTTTTGGTGCTCCTTCCTGTTGTATTTAAGTTAGCCTTGTTTTTAGTTCAAGTTACAGGAGCATTCGCAAACTTAGGTTTTCCTCTCTGTCTTTCCTATCTCCATGTTACCCTGCCCTAGTTCCTCTGTTTTATTATCTTGTGTTCTTGTGACTGGCCCTCGAGCCTCTTTTCTGTTCTGTTTATACAATAAAACCACGTCGCATGGAAGTCTACGCCTGTGCCTCTTACCTTTCTCCCGGACAGAGTTCCGGCATGACAACAAGACATTTCCTAAATTCATCACCAGCTTTCAACACAAACTTTTTATTTATGATGGATTTATTTATGATTCAGAATGTAAAGACTGAACATATTCAGAGTGGGGTCTCCTGGCTGCGGCAGACTGTATAGAAAGGGTGAGGACTGCGAACTGCATCCACAATGCCATCCATTCAGAACCCGTTGTCTTTCTGTGCGTGGTGAGGCCATTTTCTGTTATTGAACCAAAACGTGGTATCAGCGTCTTGTTTTGGGCATTCATTAGAATCAGATTTATATGCCCTATAACATTAAAACTCATGGTATTTACGTGTTCTCTGTTAATGGATACCATATTGGTCTTTCTAAGCACTCAGGTATATATTAAAATGTGTACAGTGCATAGTCAAATGATCTTTGTATTACTTCTGGTGTATGCCAATATTATATGTAAATGATTATTTAGCATCAGTAACAAGAATATCGTTATTAATATATATCTCATGTACCATATGTGTATATAGAAATATGTATGTATGTGTATGTTTATGTATAAATATGCATAGCTAGTAGCCTGATATTACATTTGAGATATTGATATGCTGACTGTATATGAACCTGTATGGCAAAAGAAAGACATGTTCACGTTCCATTAATGCATCATTTTTCGAAACAAAGGCATTTTGAATACAGTATTAAACTGCAGCTATCCTTGAGAAGAGATAAATCTCTGTGTCTCCTTGTGTTTGCCCACAGTGTCATTTGACCTGTGGGTCTTTGTGCCAACCCAGATATCCCCTAGGTCTGGATCCGGTAACAATTGCATGTAGGAGTCTGATACTATCAGATGATGGATAGCTTTAACAGTGCCTGTTTGGAGAGCATGGAACTCAGGAAGGCCACACTGTGTTCAGTGGGGGAAGTGGGAGCCCTGTAGCTCAAAGAGAGGGGAAGACTGGGTAAGGAAGACCGTTCATCCACTCAGTTTACTGTAATACCTTTCAGGTGTGTCTAGATGAGATAAATCCATCAAAAAGAAGGAAGCACACCAATGAGCCACAGGGCAGCACCACAAAAGTACCTTGGCAGCTCCATTTATCATTTGACAAGATTAAATTAAAAATTTTTTTTAAAAAGGAATACAAATAGAAAAGGGAAAAGTAAAAATATAAACGAGAGAGAGAGAGCAAGCGAGACTGATGATGAGGAATGAGTGGAGAGAATAATGCAGAAGAGTAAAGAGTAATATGGAACGGGGGACGCAATCCTAGCAAAACAAACCAGTGAGTGAACTTTTGAGACGAGATACAATGAGGAGGAAGAAATTAAAGGAAGCTAGTGAAATATAAAAGGTAAACTAAGTGAAGGAGAAAAGAATGAACCAAAACCATCTAAACAGAGCTTACTGTGAGGAAACATTGATGCTAAGTGATATAACAGGAGGCGGTAATGAGGAAAGTTGAGACAAGGGAAACAAGATAAACAGGTACTTGAGAGAACAAAGTAACTATGAAGCTTTTGTAAGGAACTGGAAAGGTTAGGGAACTCATTACTTAGCTTCTGACAAGATGCATTAATTCTGCAAGGGAAATAGTGATGAGGAATCAAGGATGTGTGCAGGTCTGGGATTATAAAGGACAGGATGAAAATTCTTCGCCCCCAGGTAGTCACCAAAGAAACTACCACCGAGAATGGCACACCAAGCCCTTTTTTATTATTGTTTATGGACATTGAAAGGGTTATGCATCTCGTCCTGGTTTGACTACTGTACTGCTTGTCCAAAATGCTACAGCTGATCTTCTAACAGTAAAGAAAAACCGATAGCATATTTCCCCTGCACTCACAACCTTTCACTAGCTGCCTGTAAGTTAAGATTTTATTGCTCACATATAAATAATGAAATGTTCTAGCTCATTTTCTATAACTCCAAAATATTATGACCACATGTCCTACCAAGGTCACTTACTGTAGGATAGCTCACCAGTTCCTCCTGGTTGTCCCAAAATGCAAGTTGAATCATCATATTTGCAGTTACAGACCCAGACCTGTGGAGAGAGTGGCCACTACACTGTCTCTTTTAAAATCACACATTTATTCCCTTTAACTCTTCAAGTTGTCATGCTGGACACACATCCGAAGGAAGGAGGTGAGGCACCGGTGCGAACTTCCATGAAGGCGGGTTTTGTTAAAGTAAATAAACAGAACAAAACAAAGGCTCAAGGGCCAGGTCAGGCAAAACTAGGGTAAAGGGAAAGGGGAGCAAAGGAGGTAGGGCAGAGAAGAGCAGTTCGGGAAAAGAGGGAGACAGACAGATAGATAGAGGAGGAGGAAGAGAGACTGGGAGATGGGTAGACCGCCAGACAGAGCGGGGAGTAGAGGAAAAGGTAGAAGGATGATTAGATGGGGATGATTATCGGGGTGGTGGTGGCCTAGTGTGTAGGATACTTGCCTCTGGATCAAGTGGTCATGGGTTCAAATCCTACCTTCAGCACCTGAGCAAGACCCTTAACCCCCAGTTGCTCCAGGGAGACTGTGAGACTGTCCCCTGTAGTTAGGGAATGGAAGTCGCTTTGGTGAAAAGCGTCTGATAAATGCTGTAAATGTAAATGAGACGGAGGGAGGAGTAGATAGGTCAATGTAGAGTTGAGGGAATGGATGGAGAAATGGAGAGTAGAGCAAGACTGGAGATGACAGGTGGAGAGATATAAGTAGATTAGAGAACTGCCAGCATGCCGTGCTCTTACTGGGAATGCTGGCAGTTTAAATACTATGGCGGGAAGAGGGCAGCCAATGAGTCCTCCATGCTCATTAGTATAAACTGCAGACTACCAAGAGGGTGGTTCATTAGTCCTTGGCTGCCCTCTGGTGGTCACGGACTGAAACCGTGACGCAAGTTGCTTCTGTTGTCTCTCTTCCAGCGAATAATAAGCATGCGATTTTGTATGATTTTAGCACAGCTAAATGCCTGGAAAGGGCCCTAGAGCAATTTCAAAGCACCTGGACTTTTCTGTTCAGCACTGTGAAGTGACATCACCAGGAACCTGACGGCTGTTACCTGTGCAAAGAAGGACGCGGACATTCTAATGCTTTTGTTCAGAAGCTCCAGCAGCTTAGCAAAGCTCTTGTCGTCATACTCGAAGCGGTCTCTGAAGACATAGGAGCAGATGATGTTGGAGACAGCGTTCATGATCAGGTGGAATGGGTAAAAAGCCTTGCCTTCAGGAGAAACAGCAGAGGAACAGACATAATTTAGTATAAATATCATACTAAGCGGGTCACGGGGGTGGTTGGAGTAGCAGGACAAGCTTCTTAGGGGGCAAGTTAGCACAGTTTGAAAGATGACAAATGTCTGGGATGGTCAATAAGTATTTCAAAAACAGTGCATTGCACAAGCTAGAGGGGTGGTTTTCAGCAGGGGTGCATGTTACCCCATAGATAACAATTTAAAATGTTGCACAGAAACAAAATAATTTAGTCAATCAGTGCCAGTGACAGTAATAATAATTACAATAATCTTCATTTATGGTGCACCTTTAATTCAGGGATTTGTAACAGGTCAATGCTCGATCTTAATGATCTTAAGTCAAGCAGATGCTAAGTGTCAGTGTGGAGGAGGTGATGTTGCCGATCTGAACCACCTGAGGTCTGTCTGTCAGGATCCAACTGCACAGAGAGGCACTGACGTTCAGGTCTCTGTGTTTCAGGATGAGTCTGGATGGTATGATGGTGTTGAAAGCGGAGCTATAGTCGATGAACAGCATCCGCACGTGTGTTTTTCTGGTCCAGGTGGGAGAGGGCAGTGTGAAGTGCATCGTCTGTAGATCTGTTAGACCTGTAGGCAAACTGGAGCGGATCAAGTGAAGCAGGGAGTAAAGATGTGATGTGAGCCTTGACAATGCGCTCAAAGCACTTCATGGCAATGGAGGTGAGTGCTACTGGGCGATAGTCATTTAGGCAGCTCACATTAGCTTTCTTTGGGACAGGGATGATGGTGGTCCTCTTAAAACATGTTGGGACAGCAGACTGGAGCAGGGAAAGGTTGAAAATGTCTGTGAAGACATCTGCCAGCTCGTGGGCGCATGCTTTGAGAGCACGACCTGGGATATTGTCCGGTCCAGGAGCTTTCCGTGTGTTTACTTTCCTGAAGTATTTACACACGTCAGCCTGAGATATCTGAAGAGGGCAGCTGTCCTCTTCCAGCAAAAGCTCCTGAGACAGGTGTTTTTCAAAGCGTGCATAGAAGGTGTTCAGCTCCTCAGGTAGAAAAGCAGTTACCTCCCCCACTCTGCAGCTCTTTCCCTTGTAGTCTGTGATGGTCTTTAGCCCACTCCACATGTTCCTGGTGTTGGAGTTGCTGTAGCAGGATTCCACCTTTTCTCTGTACTGTCCTTTGGCCGTTTTTATTGCATTTCTGAGCGCATACCGGGATGTTTTGTACTCCCGTGGGTCTCCGAATTTAAAGACTGCAGACCTCTCCATTAACCCACGGCTTCTGGTTGGGGTAAGTACGTACATTGACCCGCGGTACGACGTCATTGATGCATTTGTGAATAAAGTCAGTTACGTATTCAGTGTAGTTGTTTACATTGTTGACAGCCCCAGTCCGGAAGACTTCCCAGTCCGTGATGTTGAAGCAGTGACGCAGTGCGTTGTCTTATTGGTCGGTCCAGCGCTGAACCGAACGCATCATAGGCTGCTCGCGTTTCAGCTTCTGCCTATAGGCTGGCAGCAGCAGAACCGAGGAGTGATCTGATTTGCCGAAGGCCGGTCTAATTCTTTATATCTTCTTGATATTGGCTGTTGCAGAGGTGCAGGAGCCCGCGGCAGCGAGGGGTTTGTAATCACATTTGGTGTCTGGAGAGAGCAGTGGCTAGCAGTACAGAACAGTTAAAATTACCTCGACATAGCGCTTTCCGACTCGTCGTGGAAACATATAAAAAAAATTTCACAAACAGAGTGGTGAAGCTTTGATAACTTCCTTCTATTACAACTTGAGAGAAAGGTGCTTAACCTATAAAGACTAAAGTCTCTGTGTCTAAAGTCTCTGTGCTGACACAGATCCCAATATTAAAATTAAATATTGGGTCCTACAATACAAAGGGGTCCAGACAAAGAACATGTTCCACCATAGCTATATTTAATTAATCATAGCTATACATAATCACATCATAGCTGCATTCTGCTCTGCTTTTAGCTTTTGGCTTTTAGTTGACCTTTTTCCCTTTTCCAACAATCAAGCACAATTATTTAGGAGCATCCTAGATTTTACTTTACCAGAAACTTTTAAACACAGTCAGCAGACTATTAAATTCCTACCCATGCTTCCACACATCGAGCCGTGGTTAGTCTGTTACAGCCACTGTTTACACTCCACAACCACTCACAGCTGAAGCTAGCAGAGCATAGCTAGCAGCGCTAGCTAGGAACAATGCAACAGAGCAACGAAAGCAGACTGTGTCTAACGGTACCTCCAGCCAGTGGATCAGGCAGGGAGCGAAACCAAAGCGCTACCGTGCAACTGTGTCAACGCAAATTATCGATAATCTGGATCTCACAATAGAAGTTTGCACACACAGAGCTTATACTATTACATCACAGTACATGAACTGCTCCTGGTAAGGTACTAAATGATGTTTGCCTGAATACAGATGCAGGTAAAATAACAGCATTGGTGCTGTTAGATCTGAGTGCAGCCTTTGAAACTGTTGATCACAACATTTTTGCTAGCAGTACCGAATGGCCCGTAGTTCACTAATGAATTGATTTCAAAGTATTACTCACTGTGTACAAGTCACTCAATGGTTTGGGACCTAAATACATCTCTGATATGTTTGAAGTATCAATTACTGGTAGGTCTCATAGATCTGCAGGAGCTTGTCAGCTAGTTGTGAAAAGAGATGAAACTAAACACGGAGAAATGGTGTTTAGTCACTATGAAGCTTGCTGCAGGATTACATCTGCACCCACTTTAGCCAGCTTTTACATCCGCCTTCTTTTAAACATTTGCACTTCGATTGCACATTAAATTTTCTTTTAATCGATTTTCTGTGTATACTTTTATTTCTTCCATTATTTCATTCTCTTTTATTTTGTATTCTATTTCTGTAAAGCATACTGAATGACCTTTTGTGTATGATAATGTAGTAAATAATCTTGAACTTGACTTGGAACTAAAGTCTTTTAAGGCAGAATTACAGGCAATTCAAAAATGAATTATCAAACATTAGGCAGAGAAAACAATGCCAGATTTCAAAATGCACACAGAGGATGAGTTATACATGATAGACAGAGATGTCTAGCTGGCTGTGAATTATAATGATCAAGGTTTAAGCGCCATACTCAGAATATAAAGCATGTCTACCAATCCACACTGGCACCTCTATGTCTCCTATGTCCCCGGGAGGGCATCGCAATGGTGAAATATTCTCCAGCTGTGTAGACTCATTACATTTATATACTTAAGCAATCTCTCTCAGGTCACGTGTTACCGCACATCAAGAACCGAAAAAATATTCACAATTTGTAAAGAGCTATCAATAGTGTGGCCCTTCAAAAATTCATATTAACTACTTACCAAGTAAGAAGTATTGTACTGTGAATGTGCTAGTCCATGTAATCTGGGCTTTTCTGGGCTAGAAATTTACATGGCTGATTTCCAAAATGGGCCTTCTGCATCTTCCTATATGGTTTCTCGTTTAAAAGAACAGATGCCTGTCTCATAGCACATTGTTTTCTTTTTCATTGTATGGAGTTACAGAGGCAATTAACGTGCTGCTGAACTACTTGCTGAGGAGAATCAAATCCTCAAAGACACCAATAAGCCCGTTGCCTCCAGTGTACATGACTGCAGGCATTCTAGATAGTAACATAAGCTCGGTAGGAGAGCTGGTGCTTTCAAAATAGCATCTCTCACTTTTCTCTATTCCTATGGGTTTGACCCCAGAGCCATTTGCACCACACACACAACACTCCCCTGAAGAACATATCCCATCTCTGGTGTCTGAGAGCTGTTATAGGACACATGTGAAAAATTTCTAATATGGAACTTGTTAGACTTGCTTACTTAAGACTTTGCACCACAAATGGGTGCACAGAAAGTTCTGAATTACTTCCCATTCTGTAAAAATGAAGCCTTGCACTTCAACTGCACAGACCATGGCATTGATCTCACAGTAGCAGGGGAGAAAGAAAGTGTACGAAATGAGCTATAAAAAATGCCTGCCGTTCGATGCAGCACAAATTAACTCTTCATAACTGTGTAAATAAGAGCCAAAGATTAGTTGGAAGCTGGCATTCTGCTTGAAGTCTGGGGATTAAAAGTTACCTATACATTCTGAAAGCTGTAAATGCCTTGACATTTCAGTTACCAAGTGCATGGCCAGACAATGGGAGTAAAGGGAGACATAAAGTTCATTATGAGCTGAGTCATTTATTTCCACTTAAAACGAGTACCAGAGAAAGTAGCGGAGACAGGAGAAAAAAAAAAAAACTAAAGTATTAGGACAAGGAGGCTGTGTGTGCCTCAGACAGAGCCACCTGTGTGTGGTTATGTGAGGATATGAGCTCCACACCTGTGAGGGACAGCTGGGAAATAAGGGTCTTCTCTGGCCCACTAGCCCCCTGAGAAGAACTTCACAATGCTGACTTTCTCAACAGCAAAGTTGTTAATGTGAAGTGGGGTGTACGGCTCGGCGTTCTTCTTGAAGCCGATGACCATCTCCTATGTCTTGTTGATGTTCAGGGACAGGTTGTCTTGACACCAGTCTACCAGCTGTCTGACCTCTTCTCTGTATGCAGACTCATCGTTGTTCCTTATGAGCCCCACCACTGCTGTGACATCTGCAAACTTGTGACGATGTGGTTTGTGCTGAATTGGACAGCACAGTCCTGTGTTAGCAGGGTGAACAGCAGTAGGCTGAGCACTCATCCTTGGGGTGATCCGGTGTTCAGGCTGATGGTCCTGGAGGTTCTGAATCCAATACTAACAAACTGAGGCCTGTTAGTTAGGAAATCCAGGACTCAGTTACAGAGTGACAGAGCGAGGTTTTCATGCACAGTAGGCTTAGTTTCCCCGTAATTTTCTGCAGAATAATGGTGTTAAATGCTGGGCTAAAGTCTATGAGTCCAGATGAGAAAGGGTGAGGTGAAGGGCAGTTGAAATTAGGCCATCAGTTGTCCAGGTGGCACGGTATGTAAACCAGTCTTTAAAAGTACTTTGTGATGGTGTAGTCATTCAGGCAAAACACTAATGCTTTCTTGGGCACTGGGATGATTCTGGTAGTTTTGAGGCATACAGGAACCATTGCTGTGCTCAGGGATGCATTAAAGATGTTTGTGAAAATGTCTGTGAGCTGCACAGTGCATTCTTGAAGAACACATCCTGGTATATTGTCTGGCCCTGCAGTTTTTTGTGGCTTAACTCTGCTCAGAGTTCTCCTGACATCAGCCCTGGGCACACAGAGGACCTGCTCATTTGGAGGAGGGGTGGTTTTCCTCAGTGGTTCCTCATTCTGTGCCTGAAACCGTGTATAGAAGTCATTCAGTGCATTTGGGAGGGAGGCATCACTACTGCAGGCCTGAGGAGTTGGTTTATAGTCTGTGATAGATTGTGTTCCCTGCTACATGTACAGTGTGTCCTTGGAGTCTGTGAAGTGGCCATGAATCCTTTGTGCATATGTATGCTTTGCCTCTTTGATAACTGGCTGTACTGAGAGCCACCTTTTGTCCAGACTTAAAAGCAACATTTCTGCCCGTCAACGAAGCACGCACCTCTGCAGTGAAAAAGGGCTTGTGGTTTGCCCAGTTGGTGACAGTTCTGGAGACAGAAACATCCTCGATGTCCTTGCTAATATAGCCAGTGACTGAGGCTGTGTATTCCTCCAGGTCCACCAGAGCTGAGTAGTATGCTGCTGTGATCGCCACATTCGCACACCATTCCTTGCTGAAGTAAACACACAGCGCCCTCGCCTCGCATCTTGCCAGACAATGCAGCTGACCTATCTACGTGGAACTGAGTTAGCCCTTGTAGCTGGAAAGCGGAATCGGCGATGCCCTTGTGGAACCACGTCTCAGTGAAGATTAGTACAAAACAGTGACGCATCTCTTTTTCTGGGAGGTCTGAAGCAGTCTTATGTTGTTCATTTTGTTGTCAATGAAGTGTACATTTCACAGGAAAACAGTGGGAAGAGCTGGCCGACGCTTCCGCTTTTCGCGCTTCTGCTTTCTTACACAGCACTTTTGCCATCCTTCCGGTTAGTCTCCAGTGCTAGCCGAGGCCAGGGTAAAGACTCGGTGTTGGAGCCCGTAGTAGCATAGGTTTTCCGATGTGTCTCCGTCCAACGACATTTTTATAGTTTTCTCCAATGCTGGCAAGAGACTGCCTATCATACATGAGCTTCATTGTGACAGATGTGTTGAGTTGCAGCAGAAAAGTAACAAATAAATAAACAATACTCTATTTATACACTATTGTTTGCTCCTGAGTGTCCGCTGTGTCCTAGCGTGCTGCCACTTTGCTTATTGGTGATTAGACTACATTACGTTAAATTACAGTACAATCGTTTGGCAGACACTTTTATCCAAAGTGACTAACAATATGAGGACACATTCAAGTTTCAGGACAGTGTGAGAAGCAGAGGAGAGTACTAAATGCTAAATATTTATATTAGAGTAATGCAAGAAGGAAGTGAATTAGGAGACTAATTCAAGAATGTGAGGATTTTATATTACCGACAAAATGTCTTTTAACTTGGCCCTAAAAAAACAATTTTATGTTTTATTTTCATTAACCGTTGAACATTCCATGAGGACACTGTAGAACAAACAAAACAAATATTATAGTCCATCATATGTAGGCCTGGGTGAAATGTGGCTCACTGTCAAAACAAAGCAGTGTAGTAATCAAATGAAAGTAAATTGCCCTGGACTGTATGTAAATTCTACAGTGATGAACTCTCTTCACAGATTAAAGAAGTGCCACACATTTGTTACCCACAGCAAACAGCAAACCCAATACATTTATCTTTCTATGCTATACTAACCTTGTGATGGTACCAATGTTTCAAATACACAACATTTCCCATCAGACTCAGCTTTTTCCTCCTGCCAAGCAGCACTTTTGATTAATATGAAATAGAGCACACTGCAGAAGCCATGATTTAAAATGAATTGATATCCTAAAATATTTGTTGGAGGGGAAAGAGGAGATAAGGTTTGACGAGACTCATGAGTAATTGCATCTAAGAAAGGGGAAGAAATTGGGGTCATTTTCATCACAACTTAATTTCCATTCAGCATGCCCTGTGGTTTTATGTCCAACATTTCCAACTTGTAGGCAGTGCAGTTTGAAAAATGACGAGGGTTTATGGAGAAGCAAAACTTGCAACCCTGAGGATGTAAACTTGAAGCAGACGCATCTGTATGGGACAGAGTACTGATGTGAGTACTATTTGTTGCTGTTTCTCTGACCTAAAAAGACTAATCTAATCTGATGTTGAATCACGCAAACCCCTCTTGAGATGCATCAAAACTATGCTGAGAGTAGACTGCTTTTAACAAGAGGAGCAAGAGTGAACAAAATCAAAGTATGCATCCAACAAAGTGTGGCTGTCCATAGGATGCAAGGATGACTAAAACAGCAGTGCATTATACAAATGTCTTTTGCATGGGTATTTCAAATACACTAAGCACTGTAAAGGTTACATTAACATATTGTATTCAGAGCAGAGGGAACAGGCTCCTATGGAACAGGCTCCTATGGAACAGGCTCCTATGGAACAGGCTCCTATGTGCTGTGATTCATGATAATTTAACTCTATTAATAATATTTGTGAATAACTTTGGCAAGCCAGCAAAATGCTTGAACAGGGGTAGGTGGAGAAAGAAAAGAAAGACATCCATCCTGCCGCTAGAAGAACGAAGCATCATGTCACACCGAAGGTACCTTTTCTCAACAAGCCATGGCCTTCTAAGGGTTGGCAAGGTGCCATTTAAGGTTCCTCCCAATTCCACTGGGATGTTCCCAAGTTTAGCCATTTCCAGACAGAGGGTGGTTCTGGCCTGCCCTTTTACTGAAAAGATGTGTTGATGCCATTCTTTTTCAGTCAGCAGAACCAAACTTTACAAGACATTTTCTTCACAAAGAACATGCCCCTTGCTCATTAAAGAACAACAAGGTACAGTAATTTTACCACTATTAATGGGCAAAAGGAGAAATAAATAAACAGTTGAACAGGGCCCTCCAACTGATGGCTTGAAAAAGACAGCACAATGAGAGGGTGTCCTTTTACTAACTTAACCTGATAAGAAGTGGTTACCTTGAAGCATTTTGTTCTACAACTTACCTTTTTGCATGTCCTAACAAGAAAACAAAGCTAGTTTGCTGACACCTCTATGCCTCTTGCTATAGTGACTTTTATTTTGCTTTCCAGTGGACAATACCTCTGTTGTAAGTGGATGTAAATAAGATAAGATAAACCTTTATTAGTCCCACAAGTGGGAAATTTGCATTGCTATGGCAGAAAGTGGACAGTAAAGTTATGTGTGTGTATACATTTTTGTGTGTATGTAAACATGTGTGTGCATATAAACCTATATAAGTGTGTAGATGTACATAGTGGATATGCATGTATGAACACTGGACATATATACACAAGCAGCAGGCATTGACAAACAGCAGGCATTCACAGAAATCGTTCATCCCAAAAAATTGCATGCGTTGTACCAGTTTTACCAGAAATATTGCACAGCTGGAAGGAAAGACCTGTGGAATCTCTCCTTCCCACACTGTGGGTGCAGCAGCCTGTCACCGAAGGAGCTGCTCAGTGCCATCAAAGTCTCCTGCATGGGGTGGGAGATGTTACCCAACAGGGATGACAGCTTAGCCACCATTCTCCTGTCACTCACAATCTCCAGAGGGCATCCTAGAACAAAGCTGGCCCTCAGGATCAGCCTGTTCAGTCTCTTTCTCTCCCCAGTGGAGATGCAGCTCCCCCAGTAGACCACACCATGAAAGATCTCTGATGCCACCACAGAATCATAAAAGTTCTTCAGGAGCGGCCCCTGCACTCTGAAAGACCTGATCCTCAGCAGCAGGTACAGCCTCCTCTGCCCTTTCTTTTAGAGAGCATTTGTGTCCAGTCCAGTTTACTATTCAGATGAACACAGAGGTACTCGTAGCTCTTCACAGCCTCAATATCCAAACCCTGGATGTTCAGTCGCTGCAGTGGATGTTGTTTGTGCCTGCGGAAGTCTACCACCAGCTCCTTGGTTTTTGCAATGTTGATCTGGAGGTAGTTCTGCTGGCACCAGTCTACGAAGTCCGGGGTTAGTTCTCTATACTCCCTGTCATCCCCATCAGTGATGAGGCCAACTACTGCAGAGCCATCAGAGAACTTCTGCAGGAAGCAGTTATTGGAGTTGTATGAGAAGTCTGCAGTGTAGATGGTGAAGAGAAACAGCTCCAGAACCGTTCCCTGCAGGGCCCCTGCACTGCAGACGACCTTGTACGACACATAGCCCCGGCTTGTCACATACTGTGGTCGGTTAGTGAGGTAGTCCAGGATCAATGTGGTGAGGTGATGGTCCACTCCTGTGTACTCTAGCTTGTCTCTCAGGATTGCAGGTATGATGGTGTTGAAGGCACTGGAGAAGTCAAAGAACATGTTTCTAACAGTGCTCCCAGCATTCTCCAGGTGAGAGAGGAAACGAGGTAGGAGGTAGATGACAGCATCATCTATGTCAACGCCAGGCTGGTAGGCAAACTGCAGTGGATCCAACGATGAGCTCACCAGCGGCCAAAGTTGAGCAAGGACCAACAGCTCCAGGGTCTTCACCAGATGGGATGTCAAACCCAGGGAGGAGCATCAGGGAGGAGCATCAGGGAGGGCAGAATGCGTGGAGAAGCAGGGGCAGATGAATCAAACCTGTTTGAAAAACTGGTTCAGTTCAATTGCCCACCTCACATCCCCCACCGGCAGAGAGTTCTGTCCTTTCCAGGCTGAGACTTAAAGTTTTTGAAGTTGATGTGTTAGAAGCAAAAAAAATGGGCCCTTTCACAAAGGCCAAATTGTGATGGCTTGAGAACCTGGCCTCAGGGTCACAGGAGCCCAAGGTTTACTAACGACCATGTGGAGTAAAGGCTAACCCATCTGATCTGATTCCACAGAAAAGCACAAAATGTAAAAGCACAAAATGTAAAAATAATACTAGCTATAGATAAAAAAATGTTAGAACACACAATGCATCGCAGCTTTCTGTGGATGGGTCATAGCCACAGACTTGTTAAGTTGACACCTGTCCAACATTGAAAGCGCCTACCATAGGCACGTGAGCATCAGAACTGGATCATGGAGCAATGGAAGAAGATGGTCTAGATTCTATGAGCTAGATTCAAAGAGACTAGAGGATATGCTCATTTAAGTAGCTATGCTATGAGCTGCCCTCATTTAACTAGGTCCAGGGACCTTCTGTGGGGAATGTTTGTTTCAGGGGTATTTTCGGCTAAAGAATTTTCAATTCAATTCAATTTTATTTATATAGCGCTTTTTACAACCAGGTTGTCACAAAGCAGCTTTACAAAGTCC
>JBBJLS010032103.1:0-14430 GCA_037577275.1 Bryconaethiops microstoma
TATAGTGTATAAACAAACAGTACAATATAATAAACAATCCAAATCTTATATACATATATGGCTGCTGAGCGAAGAGCAGGCAGAACAATGAGTAACGTCTCTAAGCCAGTGAAGAGCTGCATGGGATCAGCTTTGTTCCTTTAAATCCGACCAGAAGGTGGGCGTTTCTCCAGCTTCTCCACAGGCTGCAGATACACAACTGAGGCGGACAAATATGACTCACTGAAATATGCCGAAATATTTATACGTGGCGGATCTTCAACGGCGAGCATTTACATTTTGGGGAGTATTTTCTGAAAAAGACGAATGGAAGGTAGGCTAGGAATTCGCATGTTTTTTATCTTTCCCCCCTGAACAGCGATGGAGTGGGTGACTGATCTAACGTTAGCCTGTTTCTAATATCAGCTTTCCGATACCTCCTTTTTCAAAGACAGTGATAAATGTGGAAATATAATTTTATTTAAAAGAACGGAAACAACAACACGCTTTCACCTCCTGAACGTTCCAGATGCACCCACCTGTCGTGGTTTTTATTCACTTCAGTTTAACAGGCCTCGCCAGCAAGCTCGTCTTTTCACAAAGAAATAATCATTTTCAATAATTTTCACCTCACTATACTTTTAAATCTGTCTATAAACCCTCATGTAATTTATCTTTATCCCGCCACGTTTTTGTTAAGGTCAGGATAACTCTAATTTGTACTGTTTTGTGTTTGTTTTCTTTGCAGAGCTCCGTTAAAAATCTCGATGGCGTTTATGTCCCGGTTTTCTCGGTCACGGAGCAACTCCAGATCTCCCAGCAGGAGGGAATCCGACAAAGGCTCTCCTGTTTTAACCGTCTCTGAACTAGAACGCCTTCTTTACACGGGGAAAACTGCCTGTAATCACGCAGACGAGGTGTGGCCAAGACTTTACATCGGAGACCAGTGAGTTTTTCATCTTTATATTAACGCTACGAGCCTTTTAACGCCAGAAGCTTTCAGATCAAGTGTACGGACCTGTTGGCTTCAAAAGTCGGACTGCGCCTCTCTCTTTCTATTTCATCAGTTACTACGATGTTATTACAATATTTGCAAAATTAATTGTAAATGAAAATGTCACAGTATTATTATTATTAGGTATTATCATTTAAGGATCAGAATGTATTTAGTAGGTAGGGAACATAAATAGGTTCAAATTTTCATGTCACGTCACCATCTTCTTAAAGTCTGGGTTTGCTAGTGTGAGGGACATGTTTTCTTAGCAGACAGCAAATTCACAGAATGCATTAATTGTTAATTTGCATTTAATATATGGTTAAAGAATAACTGAGATTATTTCAAATAATGTATTTATAAATATGTATCATCTAGGGACGCACAATGATATCGTAATGACATCAGTATTAGCAATGGCAGAAAATTAACTGCATCAGATACCATTGTTCTAACCTAATATGGTCTTTAATAAATGTTCTACCTCTCCATAATGTTAATCCAGGTAGGTGTACCTTATAGAAAAGTAGAATGTATATAAATGTATTGGCATAGGCAGATAAGTACATAAAAATATTGCATATTGCCATGGGCCCTAATGTCCCATACTGTTATGATCCTAGTACCAAACATTGTATTAGTTTTTGGTAACTGAGTAAATAAAACCTACTACAAAATTTGTATTTGTTTTCCACTGACCCCAGATCAACAAGTTGATCCACCGAGATATGACTGGTGTTGTTAACACTAGAAGTCAAGAGTCAGTAGTAATTTGGGTGACTACTGATCAGAATTTATCAACTCCTCCATGTTAGACCTCCAATTTTAAATTAAGAAATAGAATTTTGAGTCCAAAGATATCGCGGCTCATGCAGCACATCCGGCTATGCCATTTACGTTTGTATACATAATTTACTGGACAAAATGTAACAAAATAATTTAAGTAGGTTTTAAATCATTTGTGCTTGCCTTAACTACAGTACATATTACTGTTGCATAGTTTGCTGCTTGTAACAACTGGATATGATACAGCAATGGTCATGTTTGGGCTTGTTTTGTTTTTATTTTAAGAAATTAAACTAACTATCTGTCTTTCAGAGAAATTGCTTCAGACCGGCGAGAGCTTATAAAGCTTGGAATCACACACATCCTCAACTGCGCTCAGAGCAAATGGCGGGGTGGGGCAGAGTATTATGAGGGCATGAACATCACTTACCATGGCATCGAGGCCCATGATTCCCCTTCCTTCGACATGAGCGTTAATTTCTACCCTGCAGCAGAGTTTATTCATAAAGCGCTCAGCATGGGAGGTCAGTCTATACACAACACACGAACAGAGATGATTTAACTGAAATTAACCCCTTTCTGCAGGACTCCTAGTGGCAGTTTTGCTGTTGGAATGGAAATAGGCTCCTCCGATATTTTTATTAATATAATTACTGCTCCTACTGCTGTGGACTGGGGACTCTCAAACCACTTCTCAAACTACTGCGTCTGACACAGAGTCTGACAAAACTACCACAACAGACTCTAACTGCTCAGTAGTGATTAAGCCCATACATTAAGGCTTCTTATTGCGAGTCGTCCTAATAAGGAAATTGTTTTATTCTTCTACACTCTCTGGAGCCGACCAGAGGAGGACGAGTTCCCCTTTTGAGTCTTGGTTCCACCCAAAGTTTCTTCCTACACCTTCAGTGAGGTTCACCTTTGGCTCGCTCACTAAGGCCTCAGACCCACATTCTGTAAAGTTTCATTGTAAAATGTACCAAGTTGGATCAACCTGACTTTAATTTAATGTAATCAAAAGTTTTTAATTAATATTCTAATTAAAAAGATACATTATTATAATATATTATAATTTTGTACTGTTTGATTTTTGTTGTAAAAAAAAAAAAATGTTTAGGACCTCTTCAACAGTGTGAAAAGGGCTTAATAACACTTTTCTGAAACACATGATGCTCAGTGTGATGCTACCACATCCTTACAAACTTTTCATTGGACACCTCAGTGCTCAGAGGAGAACACAAACAAATCAACTAACAGATGCTCATGTTAACCGGCACCACACTAAATGATGGGGCTCACATAGTATTGTCTTACCCACCCAGAGGGAGAGACACCAGTTATGGGCACTTGACCTGGATCTTAGAACCAATCGATATCTCCTCAATTCCTCTCTCCTCCAGGCTTTTACCCAATAATATCAGTTCTTTAAATGTGGTCTGAGGCATTGACGAGCAAGGAGCCTTCCACAGTGCAGAAACACACGTACATCTTTTATCGTCACAAGTGACATACTACTTCTCCCCCACTTTGTGTTTTTATTATAGTTAGTAGAAAGGCACCATAAAATGATGAAGTTAATTAAACTTGTCATGTGTTTGAATTTTAATAACACATGCATGTGTGTTACTTCAGAAAATTATAGGATTTAAGTGTTTGTATTGCCAAATGCTTTAATTCCACTGTTGGCTGATGAAGGTGAAGAACACCTCATTTAACAAACTTGTTTGCTGTCTGTTTGACATGCTTTATCCTTGCATCTTTTCCTCAAATGGAAAAGCTAAGGATGCAAGACAGGAAATTAAAGATATGAGAGCCACTCTCGGACTCCCAGGCTGCATAGGCTGATGCCATCAGCGCAAGTGGAACCTGTAAACCACTTATAGGGCCAAGGCTTACTTGCCCAGTTCTAGACTTTTTTTTTTAAACATCTAGCACAGGTAGAATATTGAACACTCTGTTTTGTTTAGGTTGTGTCTACTTGGTGTTTTCTCTCCAGGAATGGTGTTGGTGCATTGTGCGGTGGGGGTGAGTCGCTCAGCCACACTGGTTTTGGCCTATCTGATGATTCGTCAGAACATGACTTTAGTAGAGGCCATCAAGACTGTCAAAGACCACCGCGGCGTTATCCCCAACCGTGGCTTCCTCCGACAGCTCAGTGGGCTGGATAGTATTCTCCGGGCCAGCCGGAACGGAACATGAAACCACTGGTAATGTTTGAACTTCCACTTCGAAACCCTTGCCTTGGCCAGTGTCTGTGTTTTTGCCAACAATACGAGTGTGACACCATACGAGTTTTTCCCTCTTTCGTCCCGTGATCAGTAGAAATGCCTTACTACATTAAGACCTCTTGAGGTGTGTGTACTGCCTTATTCAGTGCTAAACTTTCACCGTCTGCTCACATGACCACGCCACTGAGCACTTCTCCTGAGCACTTCTGTTACTTTTCTTGTTTTTTAATTGACTATCACAGTGAAGTCCCCCAAGACAATGTATGGAATAGAAACGAGCTGATGCAATCCATTACTGCTTCATCAGTATTTCTGACAAAAACAGTAAAAATCCGAAGACTTGTCTCATCATCAAAGTAACAGATTTTACCTGTAACAGTGTCCAAAGTGTGGAACCCCTATAGTGGATGGATGTAACTTCATCTTTCCTCACAACAGATTCTTATGCTGCGCCTTTATGTAATAACCAGCAAAGTAAAAGGAATACACCAGAGTATTTAAACCAAACCTCTGTGTGCTATATCTGTAACACAATTGATTACCATGGACATGTTTCTCTGTATTTATAAAAAAAAAACAGGAAATCAACTGCATCGAGTAGAAGCCAATAAAAAAAAGTTGCTGAATTCTTTCAGCAGCATATTTTTGCAGAACACTACATTTGTAGAATATCTTGAGTCAAATGTGTTTTGTTTTTTTTTTTGAGTGTAAATCTGTGCACTTTGTTCTTTCAGGGATGGGGTTAGTTTTTAAATCAGAGAATTTTGTCAAATTATATTACAGTGTAGGTTATATTTAAAAAAAAACATTAGTGTTTGATTTATGAATGATCATTGACCTTCAAATAAGTGAACAGAATATAAAACACAGATTCTTGTTTATTTACTATTAGAAGTTTAGTTAACTAAAAATACCAATTTTCTTAATGCAAAACACCATTTTTTTTTACAGTGTGGTGTGGAGTACTTGTGTACTGTGTTACACCAGTGTTCAAAAGTAAAATATATAAGAACTTTGGTGAGACCTTCTTTTGGGTCAGCCTCATGACATTTGTTGTTGATGTATTAAGCGTAATGGTTGTATAGTTACACATTTCTGGAGTCTGTTCACAGAATTCAGCAGTGACTTCTACTATAAATTGGCTTCCTGTTCTTTCCTAAACACAAGGAAATTGTTGTCCATGGTCTCTGATTTTACAGGTCAGATTTAGCATACAGGAATTGGATTGAAATAGGTGGAGTATTCTTTTAGAATTCACTCCGTAATGATATGAAGTAATGACACAATTTAAACATCATTTATGCAACTTTCTTGGTGTTTTCCAGCTATTAATGTAGCAGTAATGTAGCACCCTTTTGCACAGGGTGAATGCAATATGACAGCCCTGCAGCAACACTCCGTATCAATTCTTCAGGCTATAAAGCAATGAAGTATCGGATTTTGTTTTGCTGTAGAAATCACCAGGAACATTTTACGTGTAAATGGTTTACAGTTAGACTCGTCCCATCTTAACAGATGCCACTGTTAAATATTTCCAAATCTCCAAAATGAAGAAGACAGCTTAAATATTAAGTAACTGTATTATTTACTAGTTTGGATGTTGTATGACAACTCTTAGGACTTGGGACCACAGAAACCCTGTATGTCGGTAAGTGGAACCACTCACCAATTTGTGTCTTATTTATAGTCTCTCTGCAGTTTTTACCATCTTAGAGAGAAACGAATTTAATAAAGTAGTGTTGATACTGTGTGTGTGTCTAATATATGAACTTAGGTATTTCTAAAACTGGAGTGACAAATACCTCAATCGTGATGTTTCACCTTGTCATTATTTTATCACGCAACATCATTAGTCATTACCTGAAAGATGTGGACGCCACTGAGTTGTGTGTATGTGTGTGTGTGTGTGTGTGTGTGTGTGTGTGTGTGTGCTGTGTGAAGAAGCCTGGAAGTTGTCATACCAAGTTAGAATTGTGAATGTACACTGTGTATTCCTTTTTTTCCAGGTGTCTTGTGAAAAGTTGTGTAACATAGTTGTTTATGGTATTGTGACAACAAGACATATGTATCTATATACCATATGTACCATTTATTTATGTATATACCATGTATACTGTTTATCTCTGTATATATCGTGTGAGTTCAGCAGTCAGCCCAAGACTTTGCAGGCCAGCGTGTGCAGCTAAGTGTCTTCTCCATTATCGTATTGAAGCAGCTGGCCGCCAAAGGGTTGCTACTAGGGGTGGCACGATACTATTGTTTCATGTTCAATACCAATACTGATACGGCAACCTTGAGTATCATTCAATACCGATATCAGTCTGGTAATGTTTTTTTCTCTTTCTTCAACAACTAAGCGGTTAAGACATCTGATTGGATGCACTTTGAATCTGAAACACCTCCCTACTTCCTCTAGAGAGCACTATGTAAGTTATAAAAATCCAGTTTCTACATCCATTTAGTGCCCATTGTGTCTATTATAGCGTTCTGCACACATGGATGATGCTCCTGCAGCTCTTTTTTGATGTATTATACACTGTTTGGGTGCGTGAATCTGTATTTTAAATGTATTATCTACGGAGCAGGGAGCCGTTTTGGACACAGGCCTGCTACTCGTCTGTTACTCGTGTTCCCATATGTGTGTCTCTCTTAATGGCACATTGATGAGTTTAGTTCAGCGTTTACATGGTTGTTCATTTTTTCAATATCTGATCCAGTGATTCTGTGCCGTATCGGACTGATATTGATGCAGAGTACTAGATCGGCTCACCCCTAGATGCTACAGGTCAGCATGGTGTATTCCAGTCTTAGTACTGCCTACATTCTCTGTGATGTCACCCTCTGCGTAAAACCATTTGTCCTGTTTATTAATAGATTATTCTTATGTAATTGGCATGTCATTGGAGCAGGATTTTGACCCATCTGAAGGAAAAATCACAGGCATAGCAGATCATGTAAATAAATAAAGTGAGAAAAACAAGAAACATGTGGAAGCTGCATGTGAAAAGCTGTATAGCTCAGCAGTACAGAATAATGCAGCCTTTCAGTGAGCTCATGGCATGATTTTATTATGATCAAAATCTTGGTGCAGTTTGTAATTTGTCAGTACATGATATGTCAGTATTATATGATTTCATGTTCTGTGGTGGTCTTTTCTGTACCTGACTTTTCTGTCGTTCCATTTTAAAGACCCTTTCTATGACTATACTTGAATTATTTTTGATGGATTACATTTTTTTAGCACTTGGTCTACGGTAAATAAAAATTAGGACAAATCTGAGGTGTATATTGTGCATTAATTTTAAAATGTGTGATAATTATTTTTATTTCTACACCCTAGAGAGGTCTTGAAATCTGAAGATCATGCAAAACAACATGGGTATAAATGAGTCAGGAGCCAACCAATATCTTCTTTGACTTCACAAATTGATAATCTCAGACAAAATTCCATGTTGAGTCTTGTCTTGTGTATTTTAAATTGTGGTAGGAAGGCATGAATTTTGGAGCTAGGCCATCAGTTCATGCCATCAATGTAAAAAAAAAACACCCTAGTAGTATGTTAGAATGAGTTAATGGAGGTGCATATTTGGAGGAGAGAGCAAAAAGACTTGAATGGTGTGAAAAGTTATGCTGATCTTTTTGTAGTTATTTTTAGCACATCAGTTAACAAAGTGCAAAAATCAAACATCTAAGATAGTGCCAGCATTAGAACCAGCAATTCTAACCAGTGCTCATATATGTGTTTTGGGGCAAATCTTTGAGAATGCTAGTAGAAGGTCTATATTTGATTGACTGTTGAGTGTCAAATTAGTTTGTTCTAAAATAATGGCCTTCCTTAAAGCTAAAATCAAGTTTTCCTTGTTCGTTCATTCTATACCTTTAAAAAACACTTTTTTGTTTTTCTGGCACCTTTGATTAAAGAACGAAGACTTTTGCCCACCTTAGTCTTATTGTTTTGATTGCATCACCATGTACGAGGGGGCAGGGAAACATAATATTAATCAATGATATCACAGCACCCCTAATATCACTGACAGAATCTGACTCAGAGACGCACTTTGATGTGGAGTTAGATCATGGTAAGGACAAAAAAAAGATTTTAAATCATTCCATCTCCATCTACACTTTTGACTAGCCCCACTTAAAATAAGATAAACCTTTATTAGTTCCACAAATGGGAAATTTGCATTTCTATGACAGAAAGTGGACAGTGCAAAAGCAAGAGCAGCTAAACATTGGATAAAAAATATGCAACATAATAAAGTAGAAAGTACACAAAATAATACACAATAATACAAAAAATATAGACATTTGTATGTGTATACAAATGTATATGTATATACATATATACACAAATATAGATGTATATACACATATATATATATAGGATACTTGTCTCTTTCAAATCCTACTTTCAGCAGACCACCACTAGGTTTCTGAGCAAGACCCTTAACCCCAAGTTGCTACAGACCCTGTAGTAAAGGAATGGAAGTCGCTTTGGCTAAAAGCGTCTGCTAAATGTTATTCCTATTTTTTGGGTTCATTTGTCGTCTCAGAATGCTAAAGCTGTCCAGGTGCCTTCACCATCAGAACATTAGAATAAATGAATGAATTAATGAATGAATTATTTTCAATTGGTCATTTAACAAAAAAGACATGCGCAAAAAGAATTACCTTTTAGCGTCCGAGCTAGACATCTTTAGCCAATCACCTCTGCGAATGAATAAGCACTTGCAATCGTAAGACAGGGGGCGGGACTTGTAGCCATAGGGTCTCCACGGTAACTCAGCCAGGCAGTTGACTCGGCGGGATCACGAATTAGCAGCAGCGGCAACAGGCTCCCCGTCGTGACAGCATCTCATGTCTCTGGTGCAAACGGAGCCTCTTTCAACTGGAAAATATGATTCCACAGTAGAATAACTTACTCAGCAGGAGATTCGGTCGACAATATTGACCAGCTTCATCAAATTAAACGATAATGGTGAGCTTTTTTTTCAAGATATTTCTCTTGACTCGCGAATGCGCAGGTCTCACGGTAAAACAGACTGCAGCACAGTTTATTTCTGTTTACAGTGCTGTTCTGTTTAAACTTTTCCATCATAATAAAATATCAACTCTTTATGGTGCTCTTCTGTCTAAACTTCTCTTCATTGACTGTAGTTCTGCGTGAGAGTTAAAAATAGTTGAAAACGTAGAAAATATAACCGCTATTGTACTGTATTCTCAGCCGGAGCTGTGTTTTAACCTCCATACAATGCAAAGTTAGATTTATTTTGATGTGTAACTACTTTTTGGTATTTTTCAAAACTGTAATATATAGTAACTGAAGAGAAAAGCTGCCTTTCTCTCAGTTCCACATTTTATCCCACATCCAGACAGTCAGTATTTTTGTAGAACTTTTTGTATTTGGTATTTTCAACGTGTAATCAAGCTGTTTTTGTACCTCCTTTTGTTTCTGTAGGAGTTATTACTTCTTTAAAGTAGTAATACTTTTACTGTTAGGCTGTTCTACCACCCCATACAGGAAAAAATAAATATGGTACATTACAAGTACCAACATATATTACAAAAGATACATAATACAAATACAATTTATTTGGTCATTTTTGTGCATTTTACAAATACGCCTTACATATATTTCTGTACGTTTCGGTTGAGTGACAGTCAAAAGAGTACTTTTGTCATGCTGTAATGGAAATTTGTACTGTCATTTTAGTGGTAAAGATGCCTTATAACACAAACTCAAATGTAAGTATATAAATCAGTAATTTGATTATATAAATTTAGGTCACCATTCTTAAGCCTAATAATAATGAATAGCAGTTGAAACCACACTGTGTTTTGTGTGTCTGTGGTCATTTCAGGGCACCTCAACGTTTAGCGGATGATTCAGTTTGAGGGCACTATGCCATCAGTCGCCTTCCAGGATCTGTTTTTGAACATCTACATGGTCATCTTCGGCACCGGGGTTTCCATCTTCATCTTGAGCCTGATATTTTGCTGCTGCTTTATAAGGTATCATGAGTTACCACATCACTGCATCACAGCATGTGTTCAACATCAGCAGTGCTCCACAGCGCTCCCACATTTCTACCCTAAAGGACTGAATTTGTTGTGTATTTCATTCACTCCCTCTTGACAAACTCTTGTCATTGAATAATGGATTTGATGGACAGCAAGTGCAGGGCAGAGAGGACTTCCTCTGGCCTGAAGTACTTCCCGTCTCAAACAATTCATGAGTAGACCTTATCAACACTCTTTTTGTTCTTGGTCCTATTTTTAACATTCAAACCCCCCAACACACTCAAATTCAGCCCCATTGCAGCTTTGTTTGCCAAACCAGTGTGCAGGGGGAAAAAAAGGCCTCTATGTCTAAATTAAGACTTTGAGACTGATGCAGTCTTTAAGACTAAAATTTGAACACTTGATTAATCTGTAAGCATTAGCATTTGTAAGCATGTTAGTATTTGTGTTACAAGTAAAAATAATAAAGATAAAGCTTGACATAACACATTTTCATGATAATCCCGGTTTTAAATAATTATATGTTGTACAGTATGTATGTTCATAAGCGGATAGACCTAAATACATTACTTGTAAGAATAAATAGAGATATGAAAGATAAAAAGGGCACAGTTATGTTATCATCTGCCCTATTATTGAGAGAATGGCAAGTTTGGCTGCCCACCAAAAGACAGTACAACTGTCCTTGCTCTGTCTGGCCACCCCCAATCCCCCCACCCTCACCCTCATCCTATTACTCAGTGTGATTGTAGGTAGAATTAGTGTTTTTCAGCTGATAAAGTTAGTGTTCTCCTCCAAGTCTGTTGAACTGCCCAATGATGTTGTATTAGCAGTAGTTTGAAAAGAATTGGTGGAACTTTATCTTTTTAGAGTTGGTGGTATAATTTTATTAAGGGAGTCCTAACTGAATGCCTCATGGTTAAAGATGTTACAAAGGCAAATTTTGCTACTTTGAGATTTAGAGGGGTTATTAAAATGTAAAAATGGTGTGTAATCGTGTGTAGTCACACACAGGGGGCACAAGCAGGAATTGGTGCTGTCAAAATGCAGAGTGTTGTGCCCTAGTCTAATTACATGCTGTTCTCTGCATTCCTGTCGCCATGATTCATTGTGCTCCTGCATCCTTCCAGTAAACTGCGACACCAAGCCCAGTGCGAGACTTACAAAATGGTAAGTAGGAGATGGAGGACACTAGTACAGTCTGCACTGTGTTTGTAAAGCAACAGGATAAAGATCCTGTTTAAAACACCCTGAAGTGCCCCTTTATATTTAACAGGTCGTATTTCAGGGCGAAGCAAAGAAGGTGAATATTCACGGGGTGAGTGACATTCATTCACCATGCAAATGATAACTTCAGAGTCTCTGTCCTCATCATTCTATCTTCTGCCATAGCAAACATGTGCTGTATGTTTGGAGGACTTCAGGATAAAAGATGAGCTTGGCATATTACCCTGCCAACATGGATTTCACAAAAGGTACATTGTAGAGATCAAAAAATGGCTTTTATGTTTATTTAGATTATATTAAGAAAGATATTTTGGGTGTCAGACGTATTGCGGGCATTGTAATAATCAATCGAGGATATAGGGTTAATAAAGCAAATATCACTACAGATAGTAGAGATGTGTATGGATAACTGGTAACTGATGGCAGTTCCTGGCTGGTCAGTTCTGAAATCTGGAGAATCTCCGGGACTAATTGTGGTGTTATAGGTGTTTCTGCTACGTTAATGCATTCTAACACATCTGCATTTTCAAACGGTCTGTGCTGGATTGGATCAGTGAAGGCATGAAGCGGTTGCACATCACCAACACACATTTGTTGAACAGAACATTTGTTGTGATGCTCCACCTTCACTATATAAACAGGAAACTCAAGACAGTTTAGTTCCTTTCTCAAAAAAACAAACAAAAAAAAACAGTAAAATTAACACTGAATCTTTGCATGTCTTTTCATGGATCAATTAGAGTATGGAGAAGTGTTGAAATCGTTATAAGTAAAATTCCCATCTCTAGCCAACAGTTAATTTTATGGGTTTTCTAGGAAATGTTCTAAGAGTGCCTGGTTTTGCTACAGGTGTCTGGTGAAGTGGCTGGAGGTTCGCTATGTGTGTCCCATGTGCAACAAACCACTCACTGGCCCTGCAGAGCAGATTGTCAACATACTGGATGAACTGGTGTGACTGGCTTCCATGACCAGCTGCTTCAACGGATTAAACGGTCTGCCGACTACTTCACAAAGGGGAGGCCTCACTACAAGAAATGGGGCAATCTTCAGTGGACATTCAGAATTTCTAGCAAGCTGGAAAAAAACCCCAAACATTTAGGTTTACATACTTTTTATATGCAAGTTAATGTCTTAAAGACACAGATAGTATATTAATGAAATTTGAGCTAAGTCCAAACAGTTTTCTTCCAGTTTGCTTTCTCAAACTCCACACACCGTCCACATATCAACAGTAATTTTGAAATAGGTATCTTTATAGAGGCACTCACAGTAAAGCTCACTGAAACATATATCCTGGACCAAAGAGCTGAATTCAGTTACCATCAAATCAGTGCACTGTAATGATACAAATCATTAGAATAACAATACAGAGGGAGAGAAATCTGGGGGGTGGAAAAGTGCATTAAACAACCAAACCAAGCTTTTTCTTGCTTGCTCTTGAATTGATCCAAATCTGATCAGCACACAGTGTAAAATGTAGCTGAATTTCTTCCACTACGATAAGACTTTCATTAGACTTAAAGGGATTTTTTTAAATGTGAGGTCATTCAGAGGGGTTTGATATGAAAAGAGTTTGGTGTAGAGAAACTACAAACAGAAACAAAAAGGTGTTTTGTGTTGGAACAATTTTGCCTCAAATCACCTGCACATGCTTTACACTATAAATGGATATTAGAAACCACATTATAGGCTAAAAACATATCAAAACTATCATAAAACTGTTTCAGGCCTCCGGCTATATATTCATAACCACTTCATACAATTACTTTCTGTGCTGAAGCTGGGAGGTTTCTCTGGGAGGAGAATGCAGCATTTCACATCAAACTGAGTGTTTTCATTTTAATAATGTAATCACACCAATCAGCCACAACATTAAACCCTCTGACAGGTGAAGTGAGTAACACCGATGTTCTGGGTCAAGTGTCTGTCGAGGGGGGTGATGGTAGTGGGTGTATTATATTTGACAGGAAGTGAACAGTGAGTTCTTGAAGTCAATGTTGGAAGGAGAAAAATAGATGAGAGTAAGGATCTGAGACACTTTAACAAGAACCAAATTGCAATGTCTGGATGACTGAAGATCTCAAAACAAAAGCAAGTCTTGTGGGAGCATCCGGTGTGCAACAGTCAGAACCCACCAAAAATGTTCCAGAAAAGAAGAATCGGAGAACTGGCAACAGAGTCAGGCACCCAAGTTACACAGATGGTCTTGGGGGAGTGAAGACCAGCCTGTCTGATCCCACAGAAGAGCTGCATTAGAACGGACTGCTGAGGTATGAAGAACCTGATGTTGATTACTTCAAACACTGATGTACGTTGCTCTGGATAAGAGTGTCTGACAAATGCCATAACTAAGTGTAAGAAGTTCTTGCTGCTTGGATAAAAAGGGGTCAGAACACACAGTGCAGCACCCCCTGCTGCCTATGAGGCTGAGTCATAAAGGCTTTTCAGCCAACAAAGGTGCTGGCTGATCAATGTACAGATTCTGAAAAATTCGCTGAAATCCCCATAAATGTCCTCCAGTTAAGTTATTAGTCCACGCTGCTCCCTGCTGGACAAGAGTAAGAACTACAATAGCATATACTCCAATGTGAAATCAAAAAGATAGTGATAACCTTTGTTCCCAGAATGTCCTAGAGAATAAGAATATTTTGTGGTTTGAAAACCTTAAAAATACTAAACCACAGAAAATAAACAGTGATCAGCAAATCACTAAGAAAATCTTTTGTCAGAAATCTTGGTCCAACTATATTATTTTCCTTGTTAATTTATTTAAAAAAAAAATAATAATAATACACAGAACAAGGCTATGGTGCATGGAACAGTTAAATAAGGAGAGGAATGGCTTAGAAAAAAATAATAAAAAAATCATAAAAAAAAAAAACAAAAAGAAATGAAGATGGCAATCTTTAAAGCTGGCCGCAGTCAGCAATGATGATCTTGGCGGAGCATTTGCCACTGCTGCTTCCTTTCTTTTCCATGGCCATGATAACATCCAGTCCCTCAACAACGTTCCCAAATACAACGTGCTTGCCATCGAGCCTGTTGGACAAATAAAAGACACATACGGGGACATCTTAGAATACACATCTCAAATCCATTTAGTCAAATGTATGTATGTGTGTGTGTGTGTGTGTGTGTGTGTGTGTGTGTGTGTGTGTGTGTGTATGTATATATATATATATATATATATAT
>JBBJLS010032151.1:0-14427 GCA_037577275.1 Bryconaethiops microstoma
TGTCTGATTGCCTTGCTAACCGCTGCCCACACAAACATCCAACTCGAGGACGAGGGGGTGTGGCCGACAAGGCCCAAACATAAACAACCAGCACGAGGACGAGGGGGCATGGCGGACAAGGCCCAAACAAACAACCAACTCGAGGACGAGGGGGCGTGGCGGACGAGGCCCAAACATAAACAACCAGCACAAGGACGAGGAGGCGTGGCGGATGAGGCCCGGACGTCACAAAAGCAAAAAAAATGCAGAGGAAATCTGAAGTTTCCACGTTAGTGCGGGGGTTTCAGAGAACAATTATTAGTTCGGTTCTGAGAAAAAATCTGCGAGAGACTACTGATTCGCGTTAAAGTGGGGGCTTACTGTATTTTGAAACAGTATTTACATATACTACAGGAAAGAAGGTCCACCCTCTAATTAAAAAAAACAAAAACAATACGATCCACTGCTTTCAGTCAGTCAGTATTACTAATTTCTATGTATTTCCAATATTTTCCTGTAATAAAATTTTGATATCGGAGTGTGTAATATAGTTATTTACAAAATGTGAGGGTGGCCTGTAGTGTATTTCATTAAACTCTTTAGTTTTAAAAAAAAGTGAGTAAAGCAAACCTTTGAGATTATTGGATAAGTGTTCACAATGCTGAAAGGGTCGTGTTTGAACTTACTGTCTGAGCAGCTGCCGGCCTTGTTTCCAGGACAGCTGATTGTTCAGGGATCCAGAAGTGTCCTTCTCGCTCCCCTCATCTGTAAACCAAAGCACGGAGGATAAGAGGCAGGGACCACTGATGTACATAGAAGTGAATTAATGAATCATCATTTATCTTCAAGCCGGAACTCGAACTTTCAACAGCTCTTCTTTATTCAAATAAGCGAGCACTCTGGTCACACTGCATTCTGCCTCCAAATAAAACTCAGCATGACATGCTCTTTACCATATCTGTGCAAAAGTCTTGACCCCCCTAATTTTGTGATACTTTGTATGAAAATGAGACAATGGGTCAGTACAATCATTTACTGCTACATGTTCAAACACACAGTAAATCCAAAATAAACACAGAGAGGTTGTGTTTAATTCTAACATCTTTAAAGTCGGTGTGTGTTTGAGCTCCATTAGGACCACCGTCCACAGCCTGAACTCTCTTAGACAAGCTCTCCTGTCATTTCTTTAAGGTCTTCAGGAACAGTTCTCCAGGCTTCTTGAAGGACGTTCCAAAGCTCTTCTCTGGCTGCCTCTTGTTTAGTTCTCTGTCCAGATGGTCCACGCTGCTTCAGTAATGTTGAGATCTGGGCTCTGGGGGGCCGATCCATGACTAATAGAGTTCCATCCTTTTTTCTTTTTTTTCTTTCAAGGTACTTTGACTGTGTGTTTTGGTTCATCATGATGCTGAAAAATGAAGAAGTTACCAATCAGACACGTTCCAGATGGGATTGCAGGGTGGTACAATACTTGGTTGTGTGTGTGTGTGTGTGTGTGTGTGTGTGTGTGTGTGTGTGTGTGTGTTAATGTAGGTACACTGCATTAAGAAAGTATTCAGTACATTTATTGCCTAACGTCATTGTTCTAAAAACATAATGTAACCACTCCTGAGGTGTTCAGCCCCTGCTGGGTTCTGCTGGTCTATTTCAGGTCACTGTCGTGTTGGAGGATGAACCTTCTCCCCAGTCTGAGGTCCTGAGCTCTCTTTGGCGGATATTCCTCAAAGATTTCTTTGTACTTTGATCCGTTCGTCTTTCTCTGTAATTTTACATCCTCTCAGTCCTTGCTGATGGAAAAGTTCTCCACAGGTGGATGCAGCCAACGTTGTGTTTTACCAGTAAGACGTGGAGAAATTCTGGGATATGGAGAAGTTCTGATTGGTGCCTGCTTTTCTCCAGATGTAACATTTGGATGTTCAAACCTGGTTTTGTCTCTCCATTGAAGAGTGTTTCTCATGTCCTTTGGTGAACTTCATGTATGGTGTCCAGTGGCTTTTCACCAAGGAGTTTCTTTCTGACCACTCTACCATTAAAGCTCAGGACTCTCAGGACACTCAAGACTTAAAGGAGCCTAAATCTTCATCTCCAGAGAGCCTAAATCAGCATTTAATTTTGAATCAGGTTACTCTTCTATATGTAGACTGACAGTGTCTAATCAATTGTTGGCCTAGTTTCTGTTGTAAACGTGATTGTGTCAGCTTTACCATCACCAGTTATAAGACTAAAGCTGCTTTTCCAGCCCTGAAAAGTCTTTGTTCCCCACAGGCTCTCTTTAAATCTGAGCAAAACCTAACTTTGTTACTTGAGTTTACCTTGTAATTAAGCAATAAAGCATGAGAAGCAGTGATTTACTTTGAACAATAGTCACTGGAGATAGAAAATATAAATAAAAAAGTTCAACAAAGAATCCTAGAATATCTAGTGTGCTTTAATGTTGTCGAATCCTTCCACCAAAACAAGTAGAAGCTTTTGTGTTGAGTCCTGAAAAAGGTTCAGCTCAGTTTTTTCACTTTTCACCAGATTTACTCAAATCTGTGTTTTTTGTCGAGTTTGTCTAAAAAGCATTTAACAGCCCGTCTTGTTTGTTGATTTGGATTATCTAAGGAGAACTGCAGATGGTGGGCGTGGCCTACTGGGTAGGATACTTGCCTCTGGACCAACAGGTCATGGGTTCAAATCCTACCTTCAGCATCACCACTGGGTTCCTGAGCAAGACCCTTAACCCCAAGTTGCTCCAGGGAGACTGTCCCCTGTAGTTAGGGAATGGAAGTCGCTTTGGATAAAAGCCTCTGATAAATGCCGTAAATGTCACCAAAGCAGGGTCAGTAACAACTCAAAGAACTCGAAGAATGGGTATTTCTTAAAGTCCATATGTCTAATCCAATGCACGAGATGAATACTCCACTGTGGATTGTTGGTGAGTGTCATGAGAAGGAGCCTGGCGTACTTTTAAAGCAGGATCACTGCTAAGACAAGAAGAGCCCCAGACAGAGACAAACAACACCAGCTAGTTGGTACGATGGAGAATGGACGGTGCTTCCGGGTAGATCTGGGCTTAAATAGTGGTGAGAGATGAGAGACAGGTCAGGTTGATGAGGATTGTACCATAAAAAAGAAGACAACTGAAATGGCTCTTATTAATTTAACGTACTTTATTTGATGATTTTGTCCTTATTCCCTGGGTGTCCTTGAAGTGTACTTTATTATACACTAGAGAGATGCCACATCAAATTGATGTCAAAAAGATAAGCCATTCAAACCACCCTGATGTGTAGGGACTGTGATGTGTAAGATTTGAGCTTAACGAGTGTTAAATGTAATGCTTAGTGAGGAAAGAGCAAAATAATTCTTTCTTTTTTTCCTGTTTTTCCAACATCAGTGATGCCGTGCAATCTCTTAGGGGATCTTACGCATCAATTAGCAGACTGGAATAAACTTACGGAGCTGAAAGGTCCATAGAGATGAATTAATGGCTTTTAAAGCTGCAAACACCAGGTCTGTCATTTATGTTTCATCAGATTCTAATTAGGCACCTTGTCTACTTCATTTCCACAGCTACTCCACAGTAGTTGTGATTAAAGAAACACAGCACTTTTCATTTCTGCTCCGTCTCCTCCAATCTATCTATGCAGATGATTAATTGCTGCACAAGTAGCAGTAAATGAAAGTGGAGCAGGTCTCTCTCTGATTATACCTTGATTACTGGTGGGGCCAATGAGTTAATTAGTTTATCAGGATAGAAAAGACCTGGTTTAATGGTGGTTCATCAATAGTAAATGTTAAGGCAGCACACAGAGATCGATGTGCCTTTTCTTTAGGGGTGCTGTGATCTTATGAATCATGCATAAATGTCTGTGGACCAAAGATAGGTCGTCTAATATGGCATGCATGCTCTATATGCCGTTTACTTTTTAAAAAGAAAGTCTCTTCTGTTTTTCAGTGTTAAGCTACATAGCTCTAATGGAGAAGTGATTGACAGAACGATGCTCTACTCCAGCTATTGCTATGACTTAAAGCCAAAGTAATAATAATTTTCTCTTTGGGTGCCAGTTTGGTGTCGATTTCCTCATTTCAAATATTGCGCTGCCCATTTCTGTTGTGCTGCACCAATGAACACGTTTTGGCAGCTCTAAGATTACACTACACTATATGGACTGCACTGTATAGACAAAATACACTATATGGACAAAAGTATTGAGCCACACATGTTTTTCGGGGTTTGGGCTAGACTCCTTTACTTCCAGTGAAGGTAATCTTAATACTTCAGCAGACTAAGACATTTTGGACAATGCGATGCTTCCAACTTTGTGGACCCATCTTGGGGAAGAACCTTTTGTATTCCTGCATGACTGTGTCTCAGTGCACAAAGTGAGCTCTATAAAGACACGGCTGGATGAGTTCAGTGTGGAAGAACTTGACTGGCCCACAGAGTCCTGACCTCAACCCCGTCCAGCACCTTTGGGATGAAATGGAATGGAGATTCGTCCAACATCAGTGTCTGCCCTCATAAACGCTCTACAGAATGAATGGACACAAATTCCCACAGAAACTGAAAATCTTTTGGAAAGCCTTCCAAGAAGAGTGGAAGCTGTTATAGCTTCAAAGAGCAACCAACTCCATATTAAAGTCTATGTATCTTAATACAATGTGAATAAATTCCCTCTTGGTGTACTGGTCGGGCGTCCCAATACTTTTGTCCATACAGTGTAGCTATAGGCTTCAGAAAGTAATCCAAAATCTGAGTGGAGAAACTCTGTCTGCTTAATGGTTTTGGCTGTGTATTGTTCACCATTAGTTTTGTTTTCTAGCTCTCTCACTCTCTCTCTTTGTTCTTTCTTTTGGTACTGCCTATTTATTTGTATAATTCTGAATAATTTCACTGTTTACACTCTCTGTCTTTTGCCAGTCATTTCACCCCAGCGTCAACGCATTATTTTTTGTTGATGCTCAGTGCCCTTGACTATTAGCCTCTTGACAGGCGTGGTCTTTCGCAATGCGGGAGAAGGGTCAGATATATCTGCTTTACTAGGTTTAATCAGTTCTTGTTGAAATTAAGTACTAGTCTGTTATCCCATGGGTTTATTAATAGTAATGTGTTGTTCGTGAATGGCTTGTTGATTTTGAAATAATCTTTTGTATGGCTTGAGAGTAATGAGCCATCACAGTGAGTGATTTAAACATTTTTCCCTGGGCTGCACAAGCACTACACTCAAACCTATGGGTCTTTGAGTATGACCCTCATTCATTATTCACATGGTCACAGCAGTAACATAAACAGTGCTATTGTTACTGGTGAGTAGAGCTAGATAATGGTCAGCCAGAACATTTCCATACCTTCCTAGCTGTGTGTAATGTAGCTGTTGAACGGATGTTTAAATTGCCATTAGCAGGGAAGAGCTCATACATTACAGGCATTCAGTGAGTAGGTAGGCTAAAATGAATGTCTATTATAGAATGAATAGAATTGGTTTTATTGATAGGTGCAACACTTTCATACAGGCAATTGAAGTAATCAGTCATTTCAACTGAATAACTCAGTAGTCTATGGTCCAAAAGGTTGCTTAACAAAAGTGAACTTGTATATTATAGTTTACCAAACTATAATATACAGTTTTAGTGTTTGAAAACTGTGATCTTTCCGTCATCACTCAGATTTTTGTACTCAGTGTATTGTACCGATGGGTGGTCCGGTTAATAATTAACGTTCACCAACTATTATTTAATAGATACATCAACACATAAATTCCTCTGAACAAAATAAGCAAATTATTATTAATGACTCAACATTCCTGACACTATTACTACATTACATGTACTGGTTGTCTTCACACAGGGTGCTGGATCAGACTTGAGTAATGCTGTCTATTGTGTTGTTTGTTTTCTCTTTCATCTCTATTGTTTTTCTTTTTATTTAATACACTTTGAACTGTCTCTGTGTGTGAAACTGTTGGCAAAACTTTGAACGCCCCCAGATTTTCTCATTTTCACATTCAGTTCTGGACAATGTCTGGAGTTGCCCTTGTTCATGTGTAGCACAAAGCAGGGTCAGGCACGCTGTCACCTACTGTAAACCCTTTGTGTGGTTTAGACCAGAGGTGGTGCCTGGGTCGAGTATGTGGGAGGGGGAACATGGCTCAGCGAAATGTTTCATAATTTTGTAATTTCCTTTATTTTTGGCATTGGCTTTACCAACAGAGGTTCTCGGATCATGACATCTCTCCAGTTATATGTTCACTGGTATCTTTGTGTAAATTACCCTTCTTTACCCTCAGATGTTTGTATTCTTCTAATTTTGCAGCACTCGCATGATAAAAATGTCGTCAACATGCTCACTTGATCGCTGTGAATTTTTCAGGTAAGGACCTGCTCTATTCACGCTTGGATGCAGTCAATCCTAAAACCTGTTGAAATATCTACCACATGTAGAATTGAAAACAGCGAAAGTCACAGCAGTTATTTTCTCCTCGCTACCTTTCCTATCCTCTGGAACAGCAGGTGAGAGCTTTTTCAGCCTGCACGAGCTTGTGTTTGAGCCGATGTGTTTGAGCTTGTGTTTGAGCCATGTCAAAGTGTCAAATTCAGTTGAATTAGTCTCAGGGACAACACCAAGCATGAAAAATACTTTTTTGGGGATGTTTAATTTTTTTCTAAGCAGAGAACCAGACACATTCATAAAACCATGAAGACCGGACAGAGACCTGTTTATTATTTGCAATATTTACAGCAGAATTTGCCTATCACTGTCCAGTTAGCTGCTAGCATAATGCTAATATTATATAACCACATTTGATGCCAATTCAAGCTTTAGCTCTCTCTAGCTAGGACAGAATATAGTTGAGCTATAGAAAATATGAAGTAGAAACTGGAAAACTGGTACAAGTGATGTTCAAGTGGCAGTTCTTCATTTGGTTGCTTTTAAAAATATGTGAAATATGGTAGTACTGGAAGGATATTTTGGGAGGGACCCTTTAAACTCTGAGTGGAAATTGTGTAACTCTTAGTGTGAAATGCTGTAAATAGCAGTAACAATCAAATGTAAACACTGCAATCAAATTTGCAAAAAAATTTTTTTTGGCATTTTTAAATCATGATTTCAGCTAAATGTCACCTTACAAAACTGAATTCAAGGGTCCATCTTTAACATCAGTGAAGAAAAAAACATTTTGAGGGGTTGAGATCTAAGCATGGGTGAGTGACATTTTGGTCAAGATCAGGTATCTTGTAGCACCATTACCTCTAGAATGTGAACAAGAATAATGATGTAGAATAAGTCTGTATGAATATTTTAATTAATGTTAATAATTCTGTGCAAATATTTAAACATGCAACACTACACTGACCTAAACAAATCTTTTTGGTACGAACAACTGGTTTTTATTAAACTCAAATGAATCAAAATGAACTATAAGAACAAAAAATTGATACATGTTCATGGGAAGCATCTTAATTTGGGAGAGGTTCTGTGATACAACATTAGTCTGATTATTCAATTTGGCCTATTGTAATAGTTCAAGACTATTTCCATTGTAATCTCCCATCTAATCTTAACATCTCTTATACACTTACCCTGCCTTGTCCAGACTCTTTATTTGGGCCAATCTCCACTTGGACAACTCTCATTGACTTTTATCATGATCACAACAGTTATGCTTGGAATAGCAAAGTAGCTGTAAAAGATGTGAAAAGTTTAGACATCTTTGGCTTGGCCTGTGTGGCTAGTTACCCAAATGATTATGATTGTTTGTTACCAGCAACAGTCAGTTATATTTAGGATTCATGACCTTGTGTGTAGCCAAAAAATCTCCATACTCATATATTTTCTCACTGGATTTGCATTTGCTGAATAATTGATCATGCCATTCTCAAATCGAAATCCACTGCAGTGGAGAATACAAACAGAAAAGTGTTTGATTACATGTAAATGTAGTTTATTAGTTGTCACTTTTTCCACACTGCAATAATCAGGATGTGCTTGATCTCACTAGTTTATAGTGTATATAAAGGTCAGTCTCCTCAAGAATATTCTAAAATATTGTGGTCCTTTGTGGAGCTACACTTCTACAAATGGAGGGTTGGGTCAATTCAGGGAGTCGCGGTTGGGGGATTATGGAAAATAATGGTAATACAAGCATTACACTTCTTTCTTGTTAGAAAAAAAGAGAATCACTTCACTTTTTTGAAGTCTAAAAAAACGCAATCCAGACTGCCCTTTACTTCAAGCTTCAGAATTGTTCTTTAAACTAAACTATTCTTTAAACTATAACTTCTTTCAACTATTTTTGCAAATCAGATGTGAGCTTGTTTAAAGAAATTCCACATAATGTAAAAGATTTATATAAATATAAAATAAAGGTTCTATAAGAAGAAACAGAAGCAAGCAGTGAATATGGTTTGTGCTTCATCTTCTCTTTTCTTCACTCCGGCAAAAATAAAAATTCATTTTACCTGCCTTCTAAGTGGGCCAGTCAAAACTAGTCAAACCCCCTATCTGACTCACTCAGTGACTCACTCACTGATGTAAACATGCTTGGGAGAGTTTTTTAAGGTGCCATGAATCAAAGGCAACCACAACCATAAATGCCTAATTGGACTAATATTTTGAGACTACTTCCAGCAATGAATCATATACTGACAAAAAGAGGGCCCACTGTTTTTGTTTCCCCCAGCCCCCACACTCAAAAAAAGAAAGAAAGTGGAAAAAAAGATAAAGAATTATACAGGAGAAGAAGAAAATGTGCATAACTTAAAATAGAAAGATGGATTCTAGGTAATTTTGGAAAATTTTTCTTGTTTATTAAAACTTTAAGTTAGCATAAACAGCAGCCAGCGTTAACAAAAAACTGAGATATAGATACTCCTGCCTTATAGTGTAGTTTAGCTTTGACACAAGCTAAACTACACTAGCTCCTAGTCTTGTGTCCTTATGTCTTTTCATTCTACACAAATGATTCCCTTAATAACTTTTTCTAAGATTATGAGTCATTGCTTCATTTCCTTTAGCATGCTCCTGTCATTGCACTCCATTGCAAATAACTTTTTGACTACCCTGCCCTTTTGCCTTCACATTAATTACACTTCTGTGATTTGCGCAAATAAATTCTGGCTACTAAATTTCCATGTATCTGGGTTAACTGAGTGCACAGACCTGATAGTCGTAATGACGTTCACAGGGTCATCAAAGGAAATAATTGATCTTACTTTGAAGTAAGTATGTATGTGTGTGTTGGAGCACGAATCTATTAGAAGCGAGGGCAAACTGTAAGAGCTTAGTAGAGATGTAGTTGAACCATTGTCATAGCAACCTGACCCAAGCAGCAGATTAAGAATAAATGAGGCTTTATTGATTCCAACCATTTAAAATGGCTCTTATATGTATATACGCACGCATCTATGTCTGAGTTATTTTTATACAGAGCAAATGTGTGTGTGTTTGTCAAAACGGAAAAATATTTGAATCCTGTTTAGCGAAATGTGATTGGTGGGTTCAAATAAAGAATTCAAAACGTATGTGTATATGTGTGTGTGTGTCTGTGTGTGTATGTGTATGTATGTATATGTATGTATGTATGTATGTGTGTGTATGTGTGTGAATGTGTGTGTTTGTGTGTGTGTATGTGTTTGTATGTCTGTGTGTGTATGTGTGTGTGTGTGTGAATGTGTGTGTTTGTGTGTGTGTATGTGTTTGTATGTCTATGTGTGTATGTGTGTGTGTGTGTGAATGTGTGTGTTTGTATGTGCGTATGCATGTGTATATTTGTTTGTGTGTGCGTGTGTATGTGTTTGTTTGTCTGTGTGTGTGTGTTTGTATGTGTGTGTATGCATGTGTATATTTGTTTGTGTGTGTGTGTATGTGTGTGTGTGTGTGTGTTTGTGTGTGTGTGTGCGCGCGCGTGTGTGTGTGTCTGTATGTGTGTATGTGTATGTATGCGTGTGTATAGGTCTTTATGTGTGTATGTGTATGTGTGTGTACGTGCGTGTGTGTGTGTGTGTATGTATTGGAATTGCATTTGAACTGGAATTAAATTTGCATACATCTGACCAGAAATGGAATTGAACTGAAATGTCAGGAAACAGATTTTAATTGAAATAAATTCCACAAAATTCCACTAATTTGGCTTGATTTAATAAATAGTGTACATTAAAAACTATAAATCACATAAAACATATGAAATAAATACAAATGTAATGCATTTTTCATGTTATTCCTGTTCATTATTTCTTTATTAATAAAAATGAGTCTTTTCTACATTTTTCATTCTACACATTACTGCCCATAACAAAAATTTCTTAAATTTGATTAAGACAGCATTTCCCAGAATTCCATGCAAGGTGAAGGTTAATAACCTAGAAGTATACAAAGGAAGGCCAATTAGGGCCTATGCTGAAGGTGTGAAACTGCAGATGTTGTGTTAGTTAGCCTGGAGAAATTTTGACTGACTGCTTTTGTTTGTGATCTTTGACTGTTTTGAGAATCTGATTTGTCTGTTAACACTAAGATTTGGAATACCTTTTACACGGCAAATGTCTGAGAAATTTGACATTTCTGACCTCTGTAAAAGATCATTTTGGTGAACCACAGTGTAGTCTGTAAGCATTGCTGTATGTCCATATACTGGTACAGTCTTTCACATCCCTATGATAGCACCAGTGTCAGTTAAATTCATTCATAAACTGTTCATTTAAGTTCAATTTAATTCAATTTAATTCTCAGTTCAATTTAATTCACATTTTCATTAACTGGGTTTAAAGTACCACAAATATGGGAAATGAAATGTGTGTCACTACATGTAATCTGAAATGAACGCTCTGAAACAGCAAAAATGGAATTGGACTGAAATTTCATTCAACTAAATTCCACTTCTTCAGTTCATTTTCCTGTAGCTGTTATACAATTCTGATTCCAGTTTCATTTGCTTCTTTAAATTGGAATCAGTTCATTCCTGTATGACCCCAAAACTCAAGGCCAACAGTGGAAAAAAGATGGAGAGGCATTTTACTAAGGAAGACACTCTCTTCAGCACATTCAGTAAGATCAGTAAGTTTTTCCTGCTGAAAGCTGCACTGCAGAATGATAGTTAAACCTGATCTATTTGAAGGATTTTAATTATCTCTGAGGTTGAAAGAAGTTCAAAATCATTTTGCTCATCATGGTTGTTTCATTTTCTATAGGCTCAGTTGAAGTTCCAGTAATTAATCTTTTTTGAAAATTCTTTTTACCCTAGGATTAGCCTTATTAGGGCCCATTTCTTACTTTTTTCACTTTACCTGTGGTCTTTAGTGTCATGATTATGCTGGAAAGTGCTGATATGACGCACTTGCAGGAGTTACTAGTGGTAGTTTATGCAGAGAAATGGGGCAGAACACAAAATAAATCACAACCAAAGAACGTCTGCACTAGCGCTGTAATACTGTGTTCATGGTGACAGTCCAGTGAGTGCATTCACTCAGACTTTTACTCTAAGTGAGTGCAGTCCATGAGGCTACGAATCCACAGTAGTCAGCCTCATGTTTTATAGCTTTTTATAGGTTTTATAGCTCAGAGAAAGCTGGAGAGACCCAGGAATGAAGAACAGACAGAGACATCCTGGGAGCAGAGAACAAGTGAGTATAATCAGGGGAAATGGAATGAACCAACATGAACAAAGAAAGTGGGGGGTGAGAAACTTGCCCATTTTCAGTACTCCTGAGACCTGGGCGGTGCAGCTGTGACATTTACTACATAGATAGCAAGCACAGAGAAAGAAAGTTGTTTTTTGTCCTTGAACTAATATTAATCACCAGCACCAGCAAGATCATTATCTTCCACACCTGTTTCTAATTAACTGAGACATTTTTAAGATGTACAGCTCTCTTTTTGCGATTTCCTCCTTGGCTTTTTTTTTGCATTGTTTGTGGTCTTGTTTTAGACAAGACTCTATTACTCAATGATTTCATCATGAGCTGCATGCTGTCATCTGCTTAAGAACACCTTTGAACTGTTTTTCAAAGTTGTTTATACAAACTTTGAGGCTTTAAACACCCATGAAGGGCACAAATATACAATTTAGTTGTGTTTATCTTTGGGCGAATTGAGGTTTTGATCTGATCTGATGTTCAAAGCTTCATAACAGTGAGGTTTCACTTTATCTTACTGAGAATGGAGGAGGGTCCTCACTATCATGGTTGTATCAACAGCATGTTGTACATGTAGCAGCAAGCCAGAGACAAGAGGCATGACCAGAATATTACTGACCTTTAGCCATGATAGATGATTAATCCAACAACACATTAATTGATTGTCTTTCCTCAGCATGCCCGGCCTTGTTTTGCAACTTGTTTGATTATACGTATACAAATTATGTACACAATACATTTGTCTTTGATTATTTCTAATAGTAAAGCAAAGCAAATCTGTTATTGACTTTACAATACATGACTTATTATTTGTTTAGCCTATAGGATGTCTCTGCCTTTTGTTTACCTGTGGGCCATTGGGGCCTTTTGTTTGGATTTCTAGCTCCTTCTTAGTCCAGCCCTTCATCAGTGTACAGTAAACCCCTGACATTCGTGGAGGTTACATTCAAAGAGCACCCATAAATAGTGAAAAAATGCAAATTTGTGATGTGGTGGTAAAAATGCCTAAAGATGTCTGTTTTTATAGTGCAAACCCTAAATATGCCCCCAAATATGCTCCCAAAACACTTTAATTTCATTTTAAACTACGCTTGATACATTACACTTAAAGAAAATGTAAAGGTAAACCCGTATTTGTACTGTACAGTTTATAATGAACAGCTGTCTCCCGCAGTGCTAGATTGTAAAATACTGATGTTACCCCTGTATAGACTGTACTGTAATTCATGCACGGGTGTTTTCTTTTGAATGCGCTGACGTTTTATTTGTTATAAGCAGGTAAATACAGTAATAAAAATACAAAACAAAAAACACGAGAACACTCAGAGAAACACTCAAAAATGTTCTGATGCTGAAACTGGAATTCTGGACTGCAGCTGTCAGAGATGCGTCACAGGCCAGCAGCAAATCAGCAGCAAGGAGAAAAAAATAACATTCTTGATTTTCAAACTTCCTGCCTCTGAGTACAGCAGTATTTCACCATCCCAAGACACGCTTTCTTTGTGTTCTCTCAACAGTACCAAAAAATGTATACAATTGTATTTTATATGGAAATTTAGCTGAATTTATGTTAATATTTACGTTACAAAATGAGAATTATATTTTTCTTAATAATTTAGCACTACAATGCATGAAAAATTATATAATTGCACCAAAAAAAGCAAAAAAATGTGAAGGGTATCTGCGGTTTCCACCAATTTGTGGGGGTTTCCGCAAACAATTATTAGTTCAGTCCTAAGGAAGAAACAGTGAATGATTGAAGCTGTGGCCTCCGAACCGCAAATTCGTGGGGATTTACTGTATTTACCTGTGTCCCGTTTCCCCAGTATGTTTAAAAGCCAGCCATACCTGAAAGTCAGTGTCCATTCACTGTCCTTCATACTGATCCTTTCCATCTGTGTTTCCGTGTTTCAGCTCTGAGTCTGCACACGACTCTTCACTCTGCCTCACTCTGCTCCGTCTTGCACTGTCTGTTGAGCGTGTTCCAGTGACTGTAGTTTTGCAAACCATTATCCGAGTTTGTTTAGAACTGTGTGTTTCTTGTGCGCTGTCATAATAAAACAGTATCTAGTAAAATACTCCTGCAACTGCATCCCTGTAAATCACAGAGAACATGACGTCCTATAAGTTAATATTCTCTTTGCATTACTGGTTGTCACCTACACATATAATGTCTGCGGAATGCCTAGACCACGTATGGTTTATTGGACTAAATAGTAAATGTAAAATGTTCTGCCTGGAACCACATGTAGTTTAAGAAAATGCGAAGTGTGATTGTGTGGTTGCTATAAAACCAGTTATTTTTTATTAAACCATAACAAACAGTGAGACATGTCTCTGTTTTTATAACTAACCTGAGCTTTAGTGTCTTGAAGTCTGTTAATGACTTTGCTGTGTGTTATACTCTATATTTGTTACCTCAATTTGGATTTTAAGCTTTTTTTCTCTGTGTTTCTGGTATCCTTACCCTAAGAATCGATTTTTTAAACGATTAGTCCTCAGCCCCTTATCATTTGATTGATTACCTTTGTACAAATGCAACACGGCGGATATTAACAGGCATTTTGATGTTGGATTTGTGCAAATATTAAATACAATCTACAATTAGATGAGAAGTGGCACCAAAATGCACATTTACATTTATGTTATATACCCATCAAAAAGTTGGTGCAATAATAATAATAATAATGATAATAATAATAATAATAATAATAATAATAATAATAAGAAGAAGAAGAAGAAGAAGAAGAAGAAGACGAAAAAGAAGAAGAAGAAGAAGAAGAAGAAGAAGAAGAAGAAGAAGAAGCAGTCTACTACTACTAATAATAATAATTATTG
>JBBJLS010032171.1:0-14427 GCA_037577275.1 Bryconaethiops microstoma
GGGGACTGGGGGTGGAGGGGTAGGGGGGTGGTTGGGCGGTGGGCAGGGATTGGGGTGATGGCTGGCACCTGTCAACCTTGGGCTGGTGGCTGGCGCCTGTCGACCTGCACCTTGGGGGAGGGCACTGCCTGGCGGGGGGTCAGGCTTCCCCAGAGAGCCTGCGGGATGCCCGTCCGGTGGGTGGGTAGCTTCTTGGTGCGTGGGGCTCAGGTCCTGTGCTCTGTCTGCGCCTGCGGGGCTGCCTGGGCTCCTGGCCTGGGGCCTCCCCCTCCACCTCTTGGGGCTGGCGCATGGCCCTACTGGCCACTGAGGGGGCCTCCGGGGCTACTCTCCCTTGGGCACCGGCTCGGCAGGGTTGTGGCCCCTCACCCTCATGGCAAAAAACATTCCATGACAAACTCGGACATTACATGCGCACTCACACTTACACATATTCATACACAGAGGCACATGCTCACACACTTGTCCTCTCACTCACACACACATTCACGCGTACACATATACATACATATATGCACTGGCACACACTTACACAGACACATGCACATACATATACATACACATAGGCATACGTACACATGTATACACACACGCACATTCACGGGTCCATTCACACACACATACACACACACTCACGCATACACGTATGCACACATATAGGAACAGGCACATACTCATACACGCACATGTACATACTTATATGTACACATATATACACATACACACGTGCAAACACGTACACAAACATACACTCACTTACATACATACACCCATGTATATACATAGGCATACATAGAACAATCAGAGGCACACATACACACACAAACACACATCCACTCACACAGGCGCACACATATATGCTCATGCATACGCAGACATACACACAAGCACAAAGGTACATAGGCATATATATAAATATAAAACTTCCCAGAATCACAGGTTTCTGTGTGCTGTTACAGTGTTGCGGTTGGTGGGTATGTTGTTTTTGGATTGTTAGTGTTGCCGTTGCTTTGTATTTTGTTCTGTGTTGGTGTGGCTGGTTCTTGTTTTTCAGATGTAGCGTTCGGAGCAATGACACAGTGGCATCAGTTTTTACCTGGATATTTTCTTTATCTTTCCCCTTTCTCTCTCTCTCTCTCTATTGGATTATTTCCTTTTCTCTTTATGTTCACTTGTTTCTCTTTCTCTATTTTTCTCTACCACTGTCTGATCTGGCCTAATTATAAATCAAATGAATAAATAAATAAATAAAAAAGTTCAGATAACAAGAGGGGCTTATACTGTTAAAGCCCCACTTGGCAAAGCAAAGGTGTCTGGCACATCATGGCACCCAGCTTCACATTCTGCTCGCTAAGATGCCAGACACGACAGTTGAAAAAAAACCCCCCCACAAATAAAGCCATTAGACACACAAGGTGACCTCATGACAGCCTGGAGACTGCTGGGACATTTTTCTACCTATATACTGAGTGGAGCATGTACTTTGTTGGGATATTTCTACAACCATCCAGCCAGTGTGTCCATTTTCTGTTGTGACTGACATGTATTGTTTAATTGATTATTATGTGTAACCAATAAAAAAACATTTTCTCATTTTTTTCTAGATTTGTCTAAGCTAGGACCCCAGTTACATGATATCACCGATACTAGAAAGGTTAAGCTACATTAATGAACACTGCCAGTTCTGTTAATTTAGATAATAGACACCTGATGGCTAGCATTGTAGAGGTGGGGGGGTTTGGAGAACTCATCTTGTGGACTTGCAGGAATCAATATTATGAGCTGTATGCTAATATGGCCCTAAAACTCCATAGACAGGTCAGCAGAAATTAACAGTACAGGTTCAATGTTTCTGTGTCGGTTTCTCACACAAGCAACCCTAGAAGAGGGAGAACAACTCGTAACATTGCATGTTGAATGGTTTTAATAGTGTGTCATGTGTATTGCACTTTTATAAGCATTGCTAAGGTTAGAATTTGGCACAATCAACTTCCAAGTAATAATTGCTGGCCTCTCAGCTGTTTCTTGCAAGGAAACGCATAGACCTAGATTTCATTACATGTGGTCATGAATGCAACCAGGGGTCAAATGAGCAAGAGGGCCTCAATGAGCAAGAAGACCTCTGACCTATAGGTTTGAGTCTCATAAAGTGACTTGATAGTGGAAGTTCAATAAAGTGTGTAATAAAGCGCACAGTACATATTAATCACTGAAAGACTGTCTGATCCACTTTAGCTTGAGCTACTAAAGAGCCCTTGTTGAATACTGGAAGCTCAGCCTTGAATGTTGGTGCCATTGCAACAAGGCATGAAGTACACCGAACTTGTTAGCATTCACACATTCTTTTGTTTTGATCATCATTCAACTGACCTTGTACTTGCCAGTGTCTATCGCCTCCCGCTTAAGTTGTAATTGCAGTTATCTTCTCAGGCCAATTAAGGAATGTTTATCTAAATCTACAAACTAATCTGTACTGAGATTGCAGTGTGGATAATAAGCTAAGAATAAATATATAATAAAAGACAAAAATAAAAGACATTTGGGCATTTTGTTCTTTATGGGCATTTGCATGCGACACCATTTTTTACACCCCTGTAGTGGGATTATTACTTTTTAAAATTACAATAACTCTAGTTCTACATTACATAGAAACACCAAACCAAGCTCAGCATGGCATCTGACAACATGCATGTAATGTGTTGATTTGCTGTATGATGACAATTTATTATTTGTTGTGCTAACGTGACCTATCTGTGCCACTCATGTTCTAATGGTTATAGTGTTCTGGCTCATCCCTAACTAAGAGCACCTGGACCCCATTAAGGAGGAGTCATTTATTCCGGGTCACACGGTTGCTGCTCCACCTCTCCACTGCCACAGTCCTCCCCTTAATGTTCAGCCACGGGGGTACAAGAAAGTTGAGGCTTGTTGGCTGGACCAAATAGGAAGAGGCAAAGTGAGAGAGGCATGGAAGCTGTGTTGAGCTGGCAGGGAAGCTGTGTTCCTTTTGTGCTCTTGAGTACCAAACAGCACAGGCTGTGCCCTGTGGGGTATATGGGGGCCCCAACAATGCAAACAGTGGTGGGGAGCTGCTTGGAGCACAGGCAATGCTGACATCACGGATGGCTGGGTGGCGCTCTCTAGAGCACCAGGCAGCACCTGTTGATGCAGGTTGCTGGCCGGTGCTCTCCAGGGTGCCAGGAGGTGCAGATATCATGAGCTGCTGAATGGCGCGCCCACTAAAAAATCCGCTAAAAGCCTATGACGGGCTCAGGTACAGGGCAGATCCATACTGTTTCATCTGCCTGGCTAGAATAGGTGAAAATTTGAGGCCTCTGTGTTCCCCCAGGGCTATAGGCTTGGTGCTGAAGGGCAGATACAGTAAATCCAACCAGCTGCTTACCTTACATTCCTGCATCCTTTTCTGGGCATAATTATCAGTTTAATGTCTGAAAAAATAGCATGTTTTTTGTACCTCAGTGCTAACTGTTCTCTCCTTCTTCTCTCCCTGGATAACTCATCAAGGGAGGAACCCTGTGGCACCATTGGGGATGCAGTCTTCTGCAGAACACTGTAGAAGACTGTATCATGTCTGCTCTGACTAACTGGGGGTGCGTGGTTCATCAGCGAAGACCATGCAATGTAGTGCATACAGCGTCACCTGAATATATGAAGCTTGTGGTGTGAAAAGGCATGTAGACAATAAATAATATAAAATCTCTATTTACTGTACACTGTTAACTGTATTGATTTTTGTGTTATTTACTATATTTAGTAACATTAATCTGAAAAAAAAACACTCACTGCTCCTATAAATGGTTTTTAGATGTTATTTTCGCATTTGCGCAGTACTGTATATTTAGTTTTATGCAAAGCACACTCCAATTTCTTGGAGTATGTTCGCATTATGCTCTTAGCCAAGCAAGCATGAATGGCTGCTTTGAGTTTGCTTTGTTAATTCATACTGTTTTGTTATTTCATACTGTGTTGTGTATCGTCCATCATTCCTGCATATCATATGAATACAAATGCCCTCATGTTCTGCCTTTGTGATTGGCATGAGGTGTGCTGATTGACGAGGAATAACACCCTAGATTACAGAACAAACGGTGCTGTAGTCATGATCATCATTCTGCAGCATTCCTCGCTTTGATCCAGTTGCATCCACTCAGTCAGGCTTTCGGAGCCGAAGGCGATCCAGGTCAAGATAAGGCATTCTTGCTCTTTTACTTTCTCTCCCTCATTCTCGCTCCATTACTATCAGTATCTTTCTTTCCTCCATTGCATCCTTCTGTCTCTGGGTCTCTTCATCTCCCTCATTCTCACAGGTGGACTGTCAGCCTCTCTTCTCTTACTCCATTGCACCTTGTCTCTCTGTCTCTCTCTCTCTCTGTTGAAAGCCAAGCAATATTGGTATGGAGGAGATGAGAAGCACCGGCCATTCCGCATACTAACGCACACTTCAAAGGGCCCCGAACTCTCCAATCAAGCAACATCATTACTCCAGGGGACTGAGGTCAAAGCCATCACAATGCTGCTATACATCACTGGGGCCTGGAGAAAAATAATGCCTCATAATGAAGTCTGCAGCAGGCCTGGTAGAAAGCCACCCTTCATTGTCCTATTTACATCTGGAAGTGCTTGTAAAGTCTTGTCGATCAAGGACCTTATTGTACGTTAAATTAGCGAAAGCCTCTCATAATAAGCAATCCAGTGATCACTGACTTAGAGTGACAGCTTACATCTGCTTTTGCCTTGTGCTTTAAGAACCTAGCTGTTTTTTAAATGTCCTCTCCTGAGTATGGTAACTACCATAAAGATGCTGGGAGTGTTAAGCCACGGTCGCAGTGGCTTTTCATTTTTTACATTAAATGTTCAGTACTGCTATATGGAACAATGCTTCTTCTTTGACCGGTGCAGCCAAAACAGTTACATTATGGAAGTTTTCATTCATCCATTCTTTAACTGAGCTGCTTATCCTTAACCAGGGTCACATGTGGTGCCAAAGCCTATCCAAGGGGTCATAGGGCAAAAGGCACCCAGGAGAGGTCACCAGTCCAATGCAGGACAGACAAACATCCCCTAGTGGCAATTTAGCATTTATGATGTGCATGTATTTGGACTGTGGGAGAGAACCCAGCAGACACCCACACATATATGAGGAGACTCCTCACAAACTCCTCACAGGTTGGCCTCTGGCCATCCCAGGCAAGAATCGAACTCAACACCTTCTCACTGTGAGACATCAGTGCTCAGGACGACAATTCAACTTTCACATTCCATAACAGCAAATTCCACTGAAATTAATATAAATCTGTTTCACTGAAAGTGTGACTGGGTTTGAACAGTAAAATAAAACTGACAGTTTTACACACTGCTGCATCTGTGAATGGCAGTGTTTGTGTGTGTGGATTTGTCATTCACATTTAAGGGCGTTGTTGATTGAGAATGTGCACTAAATGCTACAATTAAGAACCTTTCCTGACAGATCCATCACTAATCACCTGCTAGGGCATTGAGAAGTGTAATCATATTCTGTGCTCTGCTATGGGGCAATCATGTTGATTAAATTGGGATTTAGGAATTACAAAATTTATTTCATGTGTGCCAACAGTGTAGGGACAATATTGCTCAGTTTATGTTAATATATGCAGATCTCCTCAAATATATTATAGATATGATTGGAATTCCTCACACCATCTATATCTAAAACATATATGTATAACCATATGCATATATACAGCATTTACAATTATAACTTTACCTATAACAATATATGAAGAGCTCTTTTCCAAAATGTGATAAACGCCAAATTAAAAAAGAACGAGATTGCCATGACATTCTGCTGTTTACTGAACCTACTCGCTGTTCCATCAACATTTCATGCCAAATTGCTGTATTTCCTTGTTTAAAATGTATTGCAAATTGCAGTTCTTTACCAAACCGCAATAAGCACTATACTTGTTTTTTTTTTTGTTGTTGTTGCAAGAAACAACATCTCCTCTGGACCACTCAGTGTTCAGCCAGTGTTTTAAACTATCCAGAGAGAGAGAGACATAGAGAGAGAGAGAGAGAGAGAGAGAAAGAGAGAGAGAGAGAGAGAGAGACCAAGCGCAACATGATTCATTGCAAATAGTTAATAGTTTATAAATATTATGCATACAATCAGAGATTGTGTCTTTTTGTCCATTGAAATGGGTACTTTGAATGATCCTGAATTTAAGATTGAACTAACTGGCCATTTGTATGAATGTTATTTTTTATTAAGTTATTTGTTTTATGTGCCAATATTAAAACATGAGGTTTAACATAAATTGCTGTATTTCAAGTTTATTACTGCAGGTTTCTTGCTTCAAAAAGAAAGACAAAAAAGAATGGATTTGTAGTGTTTTAGAAAAAGAACAGCACTTTGAAAAAAATATATAATAAACTTTGGATTTATAATCAACAACATTGTTTTTAGATTTGACAATTATTGTTGAACATGTTCAGACTAAGCCAACAAACTGTATCAATATATCTATATCAACCATATATTTATATATAGCTATGTGTCCTGCCTGCACCACCTGCATTACACCCTACATGCTCTCTGAACCACTTCGCCTGGTACTTCTTCTTGACAGCGTGCTGGTCTTTCCCACCGGCAGTCAGTATTTAAATGCTGGCTTGACTGGCGTGACCTGTCAGTTTCTCATGTATTTGGGGCAGCAAGGTGGCCTAGAGGTTAGTGCGTTGGCCCTGCTATCAGAAGGTTGTGAATTTGAATCTCATCTGCTAGTATCATCACTGAGCAAGATATTGCCCCCACACACTGCTCCCTGGACGGCCCTCGTTGGTGGCAGCCCACTGCTTCACTTGGTGTATGGGTTAAATGCAGATAAGACATTTCATATTGTTCACACTGTCTGCTGTGGTGTGTTCACGCATGATCATAAGGGGCCACTTTACTTCCAGTTTATACTACCATTTGCGCTGGTCGCACCCATGTTATGTCATTATGTCATTGCCCAAATCTCCCCCATGAGCTAAACACTTTATTCACAACCATATCTATATCTAAGTATCTTTATGTATATCAGAATCTGAATCAGAAAACTTTCGAGAGGAAACAGCTTAAACTATTGCTAAATTCAAAACTATATCTACAACTAGCATAACATCTATATCTATAACTACTGCATATCTATATATCAATTTCTATTACTATATGTAGACGAGCAGTGGACTGCCCTGCTCTCTCCCCCTTTCAGGACTTTGAGTGAACTGACAGGGCTGTGCTGGGAGCACGGTAACCCCATCTGTCAGCTTCGCACTGAGACTCTATGAATTAGCCTGACAAAACGGAGTTCAAGATGTTCTAACTGTCATTCCACTTCTTCTGTTTGGGAGTGGGAAGAGTGGAAAGTGCAGGCGCATGTCTGGCCCTGTAAGCGTCTGAGGGTACGACTGAGACAAAGAATGAGAGAAAGAATGAGAACAAAGACTGAAGCTGCCTTAATCACTCGGATAAATCATTCATGACACTGTAGGTTTTTTTTTTTGTTGCAAGGTTTATCCCTAAATACCCTCTTTCAAGAAGTTGGCCCAGCGACACATACTGAGACCAGCCAAGGGCTGAATGTGAATGGGAATTTATTGACTTGTGTAGAAAAATAGGTATTGTATTCGATTTCAGACTCAATCAGGTTTCACTCTACTTTGTGGCCAGTTGGTCAGGAATAACTGTCTCAGACTGCTGTCACTTTCATGAAGTTCCCACTTGCCAAGAAGCTTTCCATTGTCAAAGGTCAACGATTTGGGTAAGAACAACCTAATGCAGATCCTGGGCTCCTACTCACCTCAATAGCTACTCAACGGTGACAGATTCTTGCTGTTTGAGGTGCCAATCATCTGCCCTCACCACTGGGGGTATAAATGCCTTTCCCTTTCATCTCAAAGGAGCTTAGTCTTGGGTCTTCCCTAAATGTCCCTTGTGTGTGTTCCTTGAGTACCTAACTAGTACCTAACGAGCAACTTGAGTTTTCCAGCTGTTTTCTGGTCTCTCAAAGTGTTGTTTTGTTGGCTTCTGCTTTGGCTCTGATATTTCCATACACATTAATTTAACTTTCTCTGGTTTTCCTTAAGTCTTTGCCTTCTTGTTTTAATTTCTTTGATTCTTCTTTTTTTCTTTTAGAAAGAGGTCACTTAGTCCCTAGCTGTTCCATTCCTGAGCTTTCTCTCTTCCTGGGTCCCCTAGATTCTTGCCCTAGTTTTTTCCTTTCCGTCTTTTTTAGCGTCTTAGCTTTGGCCAGTTTTGTTGTTTTCTTTTGTTTGTTGTTTTCCTCAGTTTTAGTTTATTTTCCTTCATTCCTTGTTTTACCACCTCTCTATGCTTCTCCTTGGTTTTCTCATTAGTTTTGCATTCACTTTTTCTCATATGAGTCTTTTGGCTCACTCAGTTGAGAAGCAACTTTTCACTACCATGACTGAAATTTGAATCTCTGGTCACACCTAATGAGTATTTAATTAATGTAATTTTGGAATCCTCTGTACACTTTTAATAGGGTACATTACTCAAGTTATGCTCCTGAGAAACAGCCCTTTATCATGATACCCCACCATCATACTTTGTTGCAGATATGGTGTTCATCTTAATGAATACACTGTTGCAAAAGAGTTCTGATTCATGTGAATGCTTTTCTGAAAATTTGCATTTTATTGTTTCTTTCTTAGTTTTTGGGAACATCTTTACAGTTTGATTTGTATTTTTACATTGTGCAATAATGTGTAGAACTTGTTATTTTCAAAGTTGGCATATATTTATATATTTTCCTATCTATTTCCTTTTTTTTTTAAGAAACACTTTATGCTCATTAGCGCTTTTTGTTCATACTTTCAAAGTCAACAGACTTTGAAAGTGTGTTTGTAAATTTGTAAAGATGTATTTTGGTGGATTGTATGTCCTGGTTATCTCCAAAAGAAATCTCAAAACTTTCACTTTCTAATGGATATGGATAAAAACTTTTAATGTTTCATGGCCCATGAATCTGGGCATTAATCATTTCTGTAGTTTTATATACTGAAAGCCTGAAAACCTGCCATTACACACTAATCACCTGAGGAATATCTGCTACAAAGATGCTGGGACAGCTGTCCAGGGACTGGGACTGTGTACAGGTTTGGTTTGTTTTGTTTTTCATTATAGTAATTCTGTGATGTCTTTGTCCTCCGTATGACTAACCTGGGCCTGTCAGTGGAACTAAATGAAACACAGTGTCCCCTAAAAGGCCTTGAGAGGCTTGCCTACACTCACACATTCCAGGTCCAGGTGTATGATACCAGCTGTTACATCCTTCTTATTCAGTAATGGCACACTTCGGAATGAAGGACAAAAATAAATTTCTTTTCAGTTCCAGTATAAAGTGTTTATGCCTTGGCATAATCATGTCTAGCCTTTGTTCTTCACTTTTTCAGGATAACAAAAAATGTTGCATGTTCAAACAAGAAATAAAATGAACAACATAAACCAAAATGTATGACTTCATAAACATACAACAAAAATGTATATTCAAAACAAAGCTCTCAGGACATCCAATACTTTCAGAAAATGCCTAACACATCCTAAAAAAGAAATGTCATAACTTTTTGTTCATTTTCATTTGACAGAAGTGGTCTTGTGTTCGAGGGTGGACAGTAGCAGCTCTCCTCTTTTTCCCCTGGTGTTTTTGTAAAAATGATTGGACAAGTAGCAACCATGGTGATGGTAAAGGAGCTTCTTGAAGTTCTTGAGGACAACTTTAAAATATTTGTTATTTAAATCAGTTTTGTTATGCAAACTTATTAGATGATGACAGTTACTAACTTCCAAGGATACTAACTTACATGGTCCAGACTTTCCTAAGGGGGATGAGGTGATGTAAGCTTACTGGTGCATTGACACTATCTGTGCGAGACAGTTGGATGAACAGAGAAAGTGGAGGAGAAATGGAAGACAGAGAGAACCTGCCTGTCACTCTCCTTCACAGGCCAAGGCCCACGGGCTTCACTCTAGCTTTGTGCAGAAACACACACACGCTTTCACTGTGATGCTTTAGTGAGTGACACCAGCTTTCCACTCCCTGCTTTACAAACATATAACACAGCCAGACACAACAGCAAAGATAAAAGGCCTTGAAGCCAGAGTGAACCAATAAATGCTTCAATGGATAGTACGATGGAAAATCGAATTTATACTATTTCTACCCACCCACTATCACTCACAGGTGTCTACTTCTTTACATTTGCACTGGAGCTAAGAGGGTAATGTAGCGAGTTAGCTTATAGCCAACTGAATTCTTGCATCAAACACTCTCAGCAGTAATCTAAGTAATTCATTAATCTAAACTAGATTTGACCCACCAATATTAGGCATTCCAGACAAAAGTTCTAAAACTAGGCCCTCATTGGTTTGAGGGAATTCATTAACATTTATCCTTTATCAGCATTCTCTAACTACAAATCACAACATGCATTACACAAATACGTCCCACAAATACAACCTTTAAGCAATGTCTGTGGTGTTAACAAATTCTCACAGCTAGCCTAGGCACTGAGCTATAGGCTCATAAATACAATCAAGCTAGCACTAGTGTGACTCTGACCGAACAAAATCATAAAGAAACCACTGACACTCCCTATATTCAGCATAAAATGAATGCCAGAGACCAAATTTTCTCCCAGAGGTAATGTATCTCTTTAGATTTTAGCTTCTTGCTCTCCTCTTACTTTTGTTGTTATTCTTATTTGATAAGCCATTTCTGTTGTTTCGGTAAGGTGTCTCATTAGCCAAGTAATAATTTTGCTACTTTAGTTTTTAGTTTGTTATTCTTTTTATGTGGCAAGCCATTTCTTGTGTTTAAAGAAGCTATCCTGTTAGCCAGGAAGCTAACTGTTGTTTTCCATTTTTGTCATTGGAGTAATTCTCTTCATTATAATGATTCTAAGATAGTTATCATAAATAAACATCAACAAAGAGATATTCTGGATTCACCAGCTAACAACAAAATCTCATTGAACCCCGCCAAAAAATCCACACCCAAATCAGTCCTAGCTTTTCAAAACATGTTCCATACTTGAAGTTACTTAATTAGAAAGGTTTCTAAAGTCTTTCAAATAGAAAATCTGACTTTACCTTGCTGAATAAAACTCTATAACTTGGTATCTTTGCTTCTTAATAAGACATGGTTTAATGGTCACCATTAGCCACCACTAATTTCTTATAAAATAGTTTTAGATGCTATTAGACAAACATCAAAAGCATCTAGACTCAGTCATTAGAATCATTTATGTTATGGTATCAAGCCAGGTAGAAACAATACACACTTATCATTAAAGAAACAAGAGGAACAAAGCGAAACCTGTAGGAAGCAGGAACCAAATGGAACAACAAGCAGCAGTTACATTATGCAATGACATTTTGCATTCCTCACTAGTCTTATCACTGTCTACCCATGTTGGATTTTAAACCTCCAATGAACAGGTGATAGGTCAAAAGGGTATCCTGTTTCTGATTGATATGTTATCATATGGAACGTACAGAGCAGGGCGTGCAACTGTGCCTGCCGAAATGTACCCCCCTGTGGAGCTCTATCTACAGACTGATTTTTTCATGGTTATTCCACAATCTACAACAGCAGTTCTAAAATTGTGGGCCATGATGGTGCTGCTATAAGTTGTAAAATTGTTATAACATATAAACACTGAGCTAAACATAAATTTACATAAAATAAAAATTACTGTTTTAATAATTTTCATAGATTAGTCTGACAAAATGATAGCTAATTATATATTTAAGGTTTCAGTGGAATTACACCAGTCTGCATCACCTCATTGAAGAGCTGGATGTGGCTCGGAGCCAATTTGACTGTGCCCTAAATAAAATCCACAAGTCTGCACCACCTCAATGAAGACCTGGATGTGGTTTAGAAGACACTATGACTTACTGTTAGCACTGTGCAATAAACCACATCCACAGCTCCGCACCAGCTCAGTAAAGAGTTAAGGACACAGTATGACTCACTATAAGCACTGTGTCCACTTGCCAGCTCTCCTCAGGGACACTTAATTGTCTGCCCTCGAGTCTGCCACAGAGCACAAAGACTTTGCAAATCCCAGACTTGTTCAGGGGGCCTGAAATCCTGTTCTGCAACAAGAGAGAGGTGGAAAAATATGTCTGGAAATGTGACTCATTTTGACCCTTGTAGCAAGCTAATATGTTGCAACAAAAAAGACTAATGGGGCAACATCTGAAGTGATATATAAATTCATTAATTTATTTGCACAGTCATGCATGCTTATGCACACAAGCACACAGAAGCCACACACAAAAACAAATGAGTAATGAGTAGGCGTGAAGGAATTAGTGAAACTCAAAATAAATCACTTGAGACACTGTCTGCTTGACTGCAGAGTGCATCCTTATTTGTCCTCAAACACTGTTGCCAAAGACTATATAGTATATATATATATATAGAGAGAGAGTATATATGTAAGTAAACCTCCCAGTGAAAATTTCAATGGATTTCAGGCCCAGATGACACCACATTGACAGCGCAAGATGTGACTGCTTTAGCACTGGAACTATTTTAAATATTATTTAAAAAATTCTCACTGCTTTGTGCATGAGGCATAAAACAGGTCACCCAATAAGAGCACAGCTCATTTACATATATCAATCTTAAAGGAAAAGTTCAGTCAATTATGCAAACAATGAATGAAAGAAATGAATGAAACAGTCGCCAACTATTCAAATAAAAACCAGCAAGCACAGCTGATTGTCAGTATTGACTCAGTTGCTTAGCAACCAGAAGACACGTGCCCAGAAAAAGCAGTCTAAAAAAATCTGTGTGAATGCCCAGTTAGAACATGGAGAAAAACACTAAGAAGAACCAAGATTTGATATAAGAAACTTCTGAAGAGCATGAGGAACAAATATTGAGAGGAACCAAGATTCTAAAGGAGAAACTGTTAAAGACCATGAGGAAGAACCACTGAGAGGAACAAAATCATGTAATGTCCTCCAAGACATCAAACATCTGGCTGATCTACTCTCCACTCTCCAAAACTATCCAGTGCAGAGTGGTTAATGCATAAACTGCATCAACAAGCAGACATCAGTCTCTGCCTGTATACCTGCAAGGTGGAGCCACAAGGAGAGGTTTTTAATAACCGGTGACTGGTGAGTAGATATCACAGTCCATTCTTTCCCATTTCTAGGCATCTAGAAAAGAAGTTCTAGTAAAGAAGTCAATATGGGTATCCATTATTCTCCATTTGAAGTATGATATAAAAAAATGATCAAATTTCAATGTGATAGGCTTTCCATTCTTTCTCCCAATCTTGTTTATAGTTTACTATACTGTTGATGGAAAACACATTTCTACCTATGAAATTATTTAAAATCATTAATGAAAACTGCACATTATTTTAGGAGTTTAGGATTAGATGCACAAATACAGCTTGAGATTTTCCAAGGAGTTTCAAGTCTTATTCAAATATAGTTCATTAGTTCCCATTGGCCTTAGCATATATCCAAGCAAAAAAGTACCTGAAATTACCCAGAAATTACTTGACTGATTACAGAATGGTGTATTTTTATTTAGAGACAAAACTCAGTGCTAGAAATAGCGCCATATGGTTTGCTGTTTAAGTGAGTGAGTGAGTGACATATTAATAGGACAAATCTCTCGCTCCATTGCTCCACTAGGCTTTGTTCAAAAATGTAATCATGGCATGTTCCTCCATCCATCAAGCTCATTTCGAATTTGCTCCAGTAATGAGAAACCATCCCCCCACCTGAGGTGTTTAATGTGATTCAGCCAGGCTGAGAGCCATTCATTTGTGCAGTATTAAAACTGCATTTATAAGCTGGGCTAAACTTGAAAGGCCTAGTAGCATATAGGGTAACAGGATGGATGTTTCCATTTCACATAAAAAATGAACGACCTTACCCCTGAAGCCAGTTTTGGCAGCTGTTATGATTAGCAATATAGCAATTCCTACCACCAAATCAAGTTATCACATTTATCCATATTACCACACTGTTGTCACTCTACACTCCCTAGCCACTTCATTAAGTCCACCTATCACCTTCCTTCCATTTGATTAGCTCCCCTGAGCTTCAGTTCTACAGTTACAAACTGTACTCCATCTGCTTCTCTGCATCATTTATTAGCCTTCCTCTACCCAATTCATCAATGGTCAGGACCCCTGAGCAGGTACTATTTGGATGGTGGACCCTTCTCAGTACACTCCTTGCACAGTTTCTAAAATAATCTTTGGCCATTTCATTAAAGAGCTACAGTCTTACATTTACATTTACGGTATTTATCAGACGCTTTTATCCAAAGCGACTTCCATTCCCTATCTACAGGGGACAGTCTCCCTGGAGCAACTTGGGGTTAAGGG
>JBBJLS010032190.1:0-14426 GCA_037577275.1 Bryconaethiops microstoma
TATATATATATATTTTGTGTTAATATGTATATATGAATACATTTATATATATATTTCATAATACTTTAAACAAAAATAAAAAGAGTGTGATTTGCCACATTAGCTTAAATGCGGAATGTTATTTAAACAGCCAATCAGCAGTCTAGATTTTGTAACAAGCATGCTTAAAGGCTTGTGAATGCTGATAAGACCGACTGCCTAGGTTTGATTTCAAATAATGAGACGTTTTTTCAATACTTTATAGTATTGAAGTACACGGCCAGTCAAAAGTTTGTGCACACACAGATTTTCTACATTTGCATGTTACTCACTTAATATTGACTAAAAATATACTCAATGTTCTTTTTCTAGCAAAAACATTTACAGTATGTTTACAATTTGAGTAGATTTATTAATCAGAAAATTTCCTATTTTATATTCATCACTACTGACCGTTACAAAGCCACCTAAGAAAATTTTAATTATAGTGTGGATCACCAGACAAGTGTTAGATATTTAACGAGCTATTAAGTGACAGCCATTGGCATAAAACAGATTTCAAGATGATGAAAAAAAATACGTACAGTAAGGTGGTTCCAAACTTTCGACTAGCACTGTATTACTCACTTATTCAGTCCTTTCCGCCACTCTGTAGGAACGATAAACGATTCTTCTTGAAGACGCAGAACAGAAGGGAAGTCCAGTTCCTTTTATCTCATCTGAGGATTTACATGGAACATCTAGAGAAGTTCCCCCACTCTCTCCTGGTGAAGTTCTTAGGTAAGAGTCACACAATTGGCAAACTCTGCTCTCACACTAGCATGAACATATTCTCATGTACAACAGTGACACAGCATCTCATCTTACATGTTCTTTTCATATCAACAGGTGTTCATAGGATCAAGATCCCCCATCGAAGAAAGGTAGAGAAGCTTTGATTGTCAATATTGACTGATCTCTTTCATCATCTGTAATGCTTTTTTTGTTTACGTAAGCAAGGCTTACATGATATTTCTCTCCGTAGAAGTATTTTATAGTGATGCAGAGTGTCTTCTATCCGGATGAAAGAATCAACGCCAGGTATCTTGCACTAAATTGTCTTGCTCTTTCTATAGTAAAAGGATCATTTGACAGAAATCAGATTTACACCGTTGTCCCATTCGTCCAAATGGGGTTGTTTAGCGAAGACATGTTTGGGGTTTGAAGTTTGCACTGAAGCTACGATGCAAATGTAGATTATTAATGGAAGCTTAGCCACGCTGGTTAGCACACTGACACATGTAGACTTTAAAGTTAGTTTCTGCACCTGAATTTTGTATTCTGTTGTAGTGAATAATGGATCAGATTGAAAACAAGGTCAAGTTATGAAGACATCTGCTTTTCGAGATACTTTTATCAATAACATTTGGACAAAGTTCAGGCTTCAAGATGGCTGTTAAAGTTTTTGCTACGTATTTTTGTCAATTTCTATACGAGTATGCCATATAGTGTCAGAAACCACGCAAGTGAGTTCATATAAGTGAAGCAGCTGGTGCCCTAGTGGTTAGGGAGTTACCATTGCAATCAGAAGGTTTTGGGTTCCCATGACAGCTAGTGGCACCAGTGAGGTACCTTTGAGCAAGGTACTGTCCCCACACTCTGCTCCCCAGGTGCTGTGTTCCTGGCTCCCCACTGCTTCACTTGATGAATGAGTTAAATGCAGAGAAAGAATTTCATGCTGTTCACATGTGAGGAATGGACACTTTACTTTTACATAGTGTTTAGTTGTTAGGCAAAGTTGGTAAATGAAGCAGTACTCTTCTATGGGAGCATGTTTCTGTCTTGAACTCTGACAAGTTAAAGAACATTTTAGTCCACTTGTGTCAAAAATGTGGACTTCAGAGATACAATTTGGTATGATGTATGTTGGCATAGCAACACACTAGCACTTCCTGTTAGTATGAAATGATGTAGCATGTTAATAGTTTGTGTGCTAACCTGTTAAACTCATAATGACATGTGGTGAAAAGTGGGTAGAAAAAAGTAGGAAATTTCAACTGGAACGCCTGCTGAACCTCTCCCACCCGGACCTCAATGCTCTGTGCATCTACAAAAGCAAAAGCTGTAGTACTTTCAGTTTTTTAGCATTTCTAAATTATATCTCATTAAATCTGTCGTGCACACAGTGCTATCCAGTTTCTAACCATGAACCTGTGTTGTCACGTTTTTTGTAAGCACAAAATACAGCAAAATGTTTTCTTATCAACTGGTGTTGTGAACAGTCGCTCTCAGTGGTTAACCTGGCTCCCTAACCACTAGCTTGGCTTACTGGAACACAGTCAAGTCATTCCCAGTTCCAGCTTACCACTTCTGAGGTAAATGGAACGCAGTAATAGTATATACCTTATGATATAGTCAGAGCAATAGTCAAGACCACCTTATCGAGTCCAAGACCAGTCCAGGACTACTTGAGTCCAAGTCAAGAGAGGTTCGAGTCCAAGTCAAGACTGTGTCCAAATAAGAAAGACAGAGGTAGGACCTAGATAGATAAAAAAGAATCATCTTTGATATTTACTGGCCTCTGTTTATAAAGTGTATGTTCTGTTGAAGACATTGTACTTTTTTACTAATCAAGATCATTTTCACTGTTATTTGTAATGATCAAAAGACGAGTGCAGTGCACTGTAGGATCAAATGAGGTCATAATGTCCACTTTGAGTAGAGCTGTTTCGCTTCATTTACTCCGCCATCGCGTTTGTGGCTCAAATTAAGACGATGAGCATGGATGCAGCGTGCTCAGAGCGCGGACATGACTTTTGACAGGCATGTGACTGGTGGCCAGGTGACCAGTGACAGTGTCTGTTCTACATTTTTAAATAATTTTTTTAAAATTACAATTTAAAAATAATTAAAACCAGTGCTCGTCATCTTGCTTTCCTGTCATGGCTGCTTTCGTTTTTTGGCCATTGATTTTTGTTTTTGATTTGCGATGGTGGTTTACTATGCCAAAATCACTGCCACTGCAAATAAAAAACAAAAAGATGTATCGTCAAAATGTAAGCATCCACAACAGAATAGCGAATTAACAAGCACTGCTTTTAATTATTATTTCAAAATCCTAGAGACACTGCTTATTAAAGGCTGCTGGACTTGATTGAGACCAACTACACAAGACTGTTGGCTTAGTTTGAGACCAGCGAGACAAGTCAGAGAATACAGCTCTGGGTACAGTGTATTATTGAGGCACACTCTTGGGTTATTTGTTCAAGGTCAAGTTTCAAATTTTCAATATGCTTTACATATAGAATACATAAATAAAAGAAAACAGGACAAAATAGAATAGAATAAAATAATAAAAGAAAATTGAAAGTGCAATACAAGTGCTGATGTTTAACAGACGGTGGAGAATAGTGTAGTTTTTTTTTAGCTGCTTTTTAAAGCTACAGTTGGTGCAGATCTGAGACTGATGGGCAGCTTGTTCCAGCAGCGAGCTGCATAGTGACTAAACGCCATTTCATCATGTTTAGTTTCTGCTCTTTTCACCACTAGCTGACCACCTCCTGCAGATCTAAGAGACTTACCAGGAATATATACTTCAAACATACCAGAGATGTGTTTAGAACCCAAACCATTGAGTGACTTGTACACAATGAGTAATTTTTAAAAATCAATTCTATACTGAACTGGGATCAGTGTAAAGACCTGAGAATTGGAGTGATGGGATCCCTTTTAATGGTTTTGCCTAGAACTCTAGCAACTTTTGAGGATTTCCAGTGAGGAGAGCGTTGAAATAGTTATCTACATTAGCCTCGCAACTCCAGTGTTGAATGAAAGAAGCTAACTTCAGATAACAAACATGTCCTGGTTGATCTTCTACACTTGGGATAGGAAAAAAGGACTGTAAAGTGGCTTTTGCTCTGTCTGAGAAGATGTCTCTTACTCTGTGGTAAAATCTCCATCATGCAGAGTCTTAAATTAAGCCATTAATCTTAAGGATGAGTCCATAATCTTCCCAACCTCCCCGGCTACCAACAGCAGCTGTCTTTAAAGAAGGATTCCATAAAAAATCTTTCATCCGCTGTGGAATTCAGAGTCAATGTTCCTCATCCCTCTAGCTGGAGGAAAACAGATTATTAGACATGTGGAATTTAGTGCAATCCAGGACTAGTTGCAAAAATAGGTGTATTTTGAACTTTTTAGTTGTGACATAATAAAGGCTAGTATTTAAAGGAACGGTTTGGTACAAAAATCAAATGTACACAATTTGTCCTTATCTCAAATGTAGCTGATTAGCCAAGACATGTTTGGTGTCTGAAGTTTGCATCTTTAGTTTTGAGCTATTAGCTAACGTAGCTAACAAGTAATAAAAGCTTATATTGCCACAAGCTTATACTTAAATCATCACACTCTTGCCTCACATTGCATCCAGTTGTTAAATAATCACAAATAGACTCTTTTATATGAATTTTGAGTTTGTATTGAGTGATTTTTCAGTTTGTATTTGATACTATTGTTTATAAAAATAGACAATACCGACAAAATTCTTTGTCTGTGTTTCTGAATGTTTCTGAATGGAACAAGCTTCTGAATGGCTGCTTCTACTGTTATTGGATCTGTCAACATACATTCTGTTTCACATTGTCTTATGTTAAAAGGGAATTCCCAGATCACTGAGATATAAATGAAATCATTCAGAGAAACTGTGGCTCTATCACAGCATATTTTGCTTTGGGTTTTTTTTTTCAGCATATAAGAGCAAAAGAAATGAAAATGAAACCCCACAACAATACTGATAATAATATAAAATATGTATCCTGTAATGTAATGTAACTAAAAATGAATAATGTAAATTCTAAATAAATAATGGAAAAACATTTATGTAGCTATTCAGAGACAACCGAAAAACACAGAAAAGTTATCCAGGTATGGTTCCAGGTGTGCAGCCTGATATGTGAGATCTTGTTTTGTGATAGTTTTGAGAAGGTTTTTCCCCCCTTTTATTTTAATTCATTAAATTCATTAGACATGTGTAGGTTCACTGGTTATTTAGTGAAAAAGGTTATATTTGTGCACATGACACTGCGACCACTGCTTCCTCATCAGTTCGGTAAGTTTCTTTACAATTACAATTTTTTATATGTCAATTATTCAATTAAATGATTAAAAAATCATTTAATGGGGCAGCTGGTGTCCTAGTGGTTAGGGAGTTGCCCCTGTGATCAGAAGGGCATGGGTTCAAATCCCAGGACTGCTAGGGGCACCACTAAGGCATTCTTGAGCAAGGTACCGTCCCCACACACTGCTCCCCCATTGGTGGCTGCCCACTGCTTCACTTGGTGAATGGGTTAAACACAGAGAAAGAAGTTCACATGTGACTATAAGGGGGCACTTTACTCTTTACCTTAATTTAAATGATTAAATATGATTAAACCATTTATATCTTGATTAAATATAATAACTTTGAAGAATCTGTGCAATTCCTCTTTAACTCTGAGATTTGAAATGTCCTGAATGTTCTGGCTCGCTTCTCTGCAGGTATGATATTAAGGGCTGCGAAGTGAGCCGGTGGACCGATCCGGCCCCTGAGGGCAGTCAGGTCATCGTTGTTCTCAAAGATCTCAATTTTGAGGGACAGTTTATCGCGTTAGGTAAGATCATGTCAAAACTTCTGAATTTACTAATTTAAGCTACATCCACATAATATGCACATGGTTCATGAATTACACCAGTTGATACTGACATGATGTACAGAAGAGCACAGAACAGCAAACCTTCATATAATTAAATTAGCTGTATTGGAGATGTCATTTAACAAATCAGAATTCATGAATGAATGAAGTTGCATCAAGGAATAGAGGGAATAACCAGCCTACAAAGACATCTGCCACCTTACTTTGTCAGTGTTTGTATGTATTTGTTTTAATGTAATAAAATATATTTTGCAAGCAGAATCACATTTACAGGCCTCTAAATAGCTTTTAGTGTGTTTCCAGGACACATAAACAATGGGAGCCGGCACAGTGGCTAAAAAAAGACACGCAATCCAGATTTGAATTGCTTTTAAAAATCAGTCTTTTCTGGTTTTTTAGAATGATTTAGAGGGAGAGAACTTCATGTAGTAACACCACTATCTCTTTGTAACTGAACTTTTCTCGTTTGCCCTGGGCTTGCTGATGGCTCCTTGTTTACTGCTCAATCTCAATCAAAAATCATTTTAAAAAAAAGAAAACAAATACCATAATGTTTCGGAGTAAAACACAGTAGCTGGGAATGCTGAGCATTTTCACTCTGTCATTGGTGGGAGCTGAAATGTGATAATGGTTAATATTATGTCTCCTCACCCACTGGTGATGAAGCCAAAAATCAATAATCAATGTTTTAATAACTAAATGGCGCCAACATACAAACAAACATGTTGGTCACCTAATGTTAAATGAAAGCAGATATGGAATTGGCATTATGCAAAAACAACATTCCAAACCCACCAAGGTACAAGAAATAAAAATAAATCCTAATTGCTCGGGGATGGCTACAAACTCCAATTTTCAAACATGTGCACAAAAAGGTCCCCATATATTGTTACATTTTTGTAGTGATCCATTCAGTGTACACCTTATCTTTTCGACTTTAGCGAAATACAGAATCCTTAATCCATGAGGAGTGAGAGGGAGGAACAGAAGACGTCCACCTCGGCAAAATCAGCCGCCTAGCTAGCTAAGTAACAAATGCTACAAAGTCCGCTTTATGTTCTGGAAGCGATAAATTAGGGAGCTGTTGTAACACTTGCTGAGGTGAACTTACTTCAAAATTGACCTTCATTCTGTAGGTTTATGTCCGTCATTACAAGCTTCTTATGAACGTTGCCCTTTGGTCAGAAGTCATTACAATACAAAAAGTGTTCTATGTTTTAATTGATATATTAGGATGACTCATGGTCAGTCTGATCAGGGACACGATCTAATAAGATAAACTAGAAGCATTTCCATGAGAAAATGCGAAGCGTGATTGTGTCGTTGCTATAAAACTGGTGTTCGGAGACGCATTCAGACATTTTTTTATGGGGAAAAAAAGTTTGTGTAAAAAAAAAAATCTACTTGCACCGTGGATTTGAACTGGCAATCTTCTGATTCAGTGCCAGGATCTCACGGATGAACCACCGAGAGGCGTTTACTTGCTGTCTCTTACCAAGCCATTTGTTTTTTCTGTGTCTGTGTTTCTCCATGTTTTGTCCCTGTCCAGCTGCCTTAGCCATGATGTCACAGACTCTCTCTCAGACACATATTTCAAAGGAGACTTAACCATCCGTACTCGCTCCCCCTGCATTACAGAACCGATTTGACCACAAAAATCGATTTTTGAGCAATCAAAACTCAGCCCTTGATCAACCAATTAAAAATAGGCATTCACTGGATATTAATGGATGTTTTGACATTGGAACCATGTCAATATTTAAAAACGGCGCCAAATTCCAGCTATAAGAATAATAAATAAAACTTCAGAAGAACAATTGTGTGGTAAATAAGGTCTATTTTGATTTCAACCTGTAAGATTATTTGTAATCTACAGGTCATTTTCACTCATACACCTGACCCGGATTTGCATTAATCTGTCCTCCCTTTGGTTATAACAAATTTATCTTTGGTTATATTCATGTGTGTCACAGACCACCAGCGGCCGTGGCTGTTGCGGCAGGTCGAGATCGACACGGCCTTCCTGCAGGCACTGAACGTGCTCGATTACAGCCTCCTCCTGGCCCATCAGCCCCTGCACCAAGACGAGCGGCACCACAGCCTCTCCTTCGCCACTCTCATCATGCGCACCAAAAAGTGAGCGTCTTAACACACACTTTCATGAACACAGCACACCTCACACCTCACAATTGGAGGCCCAGGCAAACACTTAGCATACAATAAGTGGGAATGGAAGTCTTTGGGCTTTAGAGCATGCTGGCATTGCATGTTCAGGTTTTGCCAGGTTTATTTCAGGAAAAATAATCAGATACTTTAACAGATATGAATGTGTTTAAGTGTTGAACACATCAATTTTAAATATTACTGTTATTGTGACTAGCATGCTAAAGGTTAAGCCTAAATGGATCAAGCTCTTTGTGTCAATGCATTTTCCTTTTTATTTTCCACGCCCACTGGTGCACCGTGGCATCATCAAAAATCAGAAGACATTTTAGAGGGAGAAAAGTCAATACACTTTATGGAAAGATTACAAGAAAGCAATATTTTTTTTTCATTTAAATGGGATACAGTGATGCTTAGGGACAGTGCTTATGGACATGTACTAACAAGGGTAAAATAGGTCAGTTATTAGTTTGGTTGACATTAATATTGGTCTAGCTTAAAAAAGTTCATTTGTACTCTCTTTAAAAAGGGCTACGAGGGGTTCTTTGAGTGATGGCATATAAGATCCAGCTTTGGTTCCCTGGAATAAAGATTTGAGTGTGAAGAACCTTTCAAAGGCTTGAAGAACCTTCACATAGCTTAAGTTGTTATTTCTAAAACCGTCACATTATATGGATGTTCTTGAAAAAGGTTCAAATTCACATATCTCATTTACCAAAATGGTTCTATGAAGAACTGGTGGTGAAAGTGGTTTAGCTGCGTTCAGCTCAGGTGTCCAGAACAGTTTGGTGATTTCACCAAATTGTGCTGGAAACCAGGTCCCTAGAACCAGAGCTTAAGACCCCCCTGTGTGTATCATAGCCCAAATAGTGTAGCAGTGGTTAAGAAATATGTTGACCTCTAGTGGCTAGTCTAGGAGTACAATACACTTCTGTTTTCATAGCATTCCTGTGGGACTCACCACTGAGAAATGACTTCTAATGAAAGAAATTACATTAAAATTCTGAAATTGACATTACACTTTTTAAAATATGCTTATCATTTTATCATGTCATAATTTCATCATTGCATTCTTATATTTACTGTTGTTAAAAACTGGGAAAGCTTTTTCAAAATGCCAAATCTACATTAACCTGGAGAACCACGACTAGACCGTTCCTATTTCTGCCAAGTTGTTATCTCAGTAGTTAATAATTATAGGCTTTGTCTTGACTTTGAATGTTCCATGTTCACCTCTGTTTCCAGATCCTTCACTTTGCTCTCCACAAGGCCAAGGGCAGGCAGGCATGTACCATAACCATAACCATGCATGCGCTTGCTGCAGTTACATTACTTATCCAGGAATGTCTTTTTTTTGGGTTTATTTGAAAGCATGAGTGTTTCAGGTGGACACGTTTGTTGGTGCTAATCCAAGTGCTTCAGCCAACAAACTAACAACTGCCAAGCCAACTGATATTATTTGGTTAATTGCGTAACATCTCTGTATGGGTTTCAGAAAAGCTTTGATGCTTTGATTTGAAGGTGTGACTTAATTGCATTGATTTTATAACTGTGATTTCATAATAGTTCATACTCATTCAATAAAGTATGCACTCTTTTTGCCGCTAATTAGTTTTTTATTTGATTTTTTAAAAGTCTGTATTCCAAAACTGTATAAATATTTTCTCAGACTTGCATATTTTTAAAACTACAGACCAGAGACCACCCTTTCTTTTATCGAATGTCAAGTGAAAACAGCCATTAAGTGCAATTTATTTATTTTTCAGTGTCAGAAAAAGCAGGAAAAATATTTAACAGAAAATTAGAAAATTCCACAAAAGCTGGCAATGCTAAGTAGAATATCAAAAACTTTCCGTATTTAATGGCTCCACTATACTTTTGTGCCCCTATTGCTACTTTACATTTTCCCTCCTTCCAATTTTAAACCCAACCAGTTGCAGCCGTGCCATCCCAACAAAAGCTGCTTTCAGAGCTCTCACTGACATAATGTTGCCCTTTAAAGAGAAAGTTTTACACCAGCATGTCTGTCCTATGTGCATCTAAAATGATTAAAAGAGAGACAGAAAATAGTTCACTTGCATAAGGAAGAGTAAAGTCATAAGAAATTAAGTAAAAAATCCAGGAGATTCCAAATCAGGAGTTAAAAATAATTAAAATTATTTAAAGAGAAAACATAAGACTCCTAACAACCAAGCAACACGTGGTAGACCACCAATCCTGTTTCTATCAGTTAAACAGAACCTAAAGGTTTCATCTTTGAGAGAGAGGAGAAAATCAAGCTTCACTTCTGAAAAGAGTGGAAACTGTATTAAAGGGAAATGGTGAACACACTAAGCCTGAACTACTTTGATACTGCATTTAGTCAATGAGGGTTTTGTGTAACTTTTATTAAATGTGTCCAGATGCCGAAAAACAAATAACTTGTACTGATTATAAATGAAATAAAGTAAAGGGTGGTCCCTTACTTTTGCTTAGTATTGTACTTTGGAATAGTATCAAAGTAATCCAGTCAAACTGTAACGAAATCTGAGACTTTTTGATGCACTGAATCTTTTCAAATTGAATCACTGTTTAGAGGTCAGAAATATACACCCCTGTTTCTTTGTACTGCTCTCTTTGACTGTCTCACTTTCTTCTCTGCTGTTGTAGGTCGATGACCACAAGCTCTGGTCCTGCTGTCCCAGGAGCTGTACCTGAGGAGGACCCCACGCTCATGGCCTCGGAAGTGGATAGCGGGACGTCCCAGAGTCAGATCACAGAGACTAATGGTGATGGCGGGGAGAGTCTACAACAGGGTGAGTGGTGCCCTAGAGCTGGGGCTGAATCGGCTGAACTGCGGGAGTTCCAGGCCCAGAATCGGCGGCTGCTGCCCAACTTCAAAAACCCGCTGCATGTCATTGATGGTCCCGAGCAGCGATACTTTATCGGCATCATCGACATCTTCACTGTCTATGGCTTCAGGAAGAGGTTGGAACACTTATGGAAGAGACTGAGGCATCCAGGGCAAAGCTTCTCCACTGTCAGCCCTCCGGTCTACTGCCAAAGGCTATGCCAGTGGGTGCAGGACCATACCAAGTAGACTGTGATGGGGGAGGGGGCAGTAATGTCTGGAAATGTGAAGTATGCTCAAAAGCATGGCATGGCATAATTACCGTCACTGGTGCAGAAACAGTACAATATTTCAGTATTTTAAGACACCCAGATATGAGTTTACAGCTGCTGAATGAGTGCTTGTCTTGGTAAAGTTTGCCACATACAGAAAGTTTTTTTTGCATATAGAAAGTTTTCGGACCCCTTCAAGTCATCCTCATTTTGTTATGTCTAAGACTCATTGTAAAATGGATTAAATTCATATTTTCTATCATCAGTCTACACACAATACTCTACAATGACAAAGCAAAATCAAGTGTTTCCATTGTTTTCATTTATTACAAATAAAAAAAAATTAAATATCTCATTCACATACGTGTTCAGACCCTTTACTTGGTTACAGGACCTTTGTCAGCAATGACAGCCTCAAGTCTTTTTGGGACTGACCCTAGAAGCTTGGCACACTTTTCTTTTGGAATTTTCTGCCATTCTTCTTGGCAGAATATTTCAAGCTCAACCAGGTTGGATGGGGAACATCTGTGTGCAGCCATTTTCAGGTCTTTCCAGAGATGCTCTATTGGGTTCAGGTCCGAACTCTGGTTGGGTCTCTACAGAACTGAAACCGTTCCTTCGTTTTCTTGATGGTATGCTTTGGGTCAGTGTCCTATTGGAATGTAAACCTTCGCCCCGGCCTGAGATCCAGAGTACTCTAGAAAAGGTGTTCCCTGAGGATTGCTGTGTATTTTTCTGCTTTCATTTTTCCCTCTATCCTGACTATTCTCCCAGTCCCTGTTGCAGCAAAACATCCCCACAGCCTGCCACCACCATATTTGACTGTAGGATGGTATTAATCATGTCATACACAGTGCCTGCTTTCCTGGTGGTGGAAATTTTGGCCAAATAGTTAAATCTTTGTTTCATCAGACCAGAACATTTTGCTTATCATAGTTTAAGTGTCTATAAGGTCATGTGCCTTTTAGTGAGAAACACTCTACCAAACAAGCCTGACTGGTGGAGTGCTGCACTGGTGGATGTCCTTCTGTGTGGTTCTGCACAAAGGATCTCTGGATCTCACTCAGAGTGACCACTGGTTTCTTGGTTACCTGCCTGACCAAGGTCCTTTATCCCTGATCACTCAATTTCTGTGGTTGGCCAGATCTAGGAAGACTGGTGTGGTACCAAATCTCTTCCATTTGAGAATGATAGAGGTAACTGAGCTCTTGGGAACTTTTAATGCTGCAGAACTGTTCTTGTATCCTTCCCCAGATCACCACAATCCTTTCTCGTAAATCTGCTGAGAATATTCTCTGTACTTCACATCAACTGTGAGACCCTATGCAGGCAGATGTGTGCACCTTTCTTAATTATGTCTTAATAAATTCAGTTTGGCATATGTGGAGTCAAATCAAGTTGTAGAAGGGAGTAGGATGCACTGAAAGGAGTGTCAATCCAAAGGGTCTGAATACTTATGTAAATGGAATTTTAATTTTTTTTTTTTTAAAGAAAATCCGAGAAAAAAAAACAGTTTTTACTTCGGGATTATGGATTGTTGTGTGTAGACTCATTATAGAACATAAGAATCGTCTTAGACATAAGAAGAGTATTCACAAAGTGAGGACATCTTGAAGGGGTCTGAAATATGCACTGTAAAAAGGTTCTTTAATTTTTTTTAATTAGAAGTAAGTGAGATGTGTGTTCAGTGAACCTTCCATGTGATGTAATGGTTCTAACACATGTTAAAGGTGTTCGCTAGAACCGTACTGTTAAGCCAAGATCTATGTAGGGTCCTTTGTTTTTAGCATGTGGCCACAATGCTAACAAAAACATGTTAAGTGTCCTACATCATTGGTTTTCAGTCCTAGCCCTGGGTATTTCTTGCCTATATTCTACACTGGAAAAAGGGGTGCTGACAAGGTTCCCTCAAAGTACACACAATGTAAATGTACCCTTAAAGATGGTCCAAAGTTAAGCTAAGTAGGATAAAGGTGCATATTTGTACTTACCATTGTTAAATAGAAATGAATTATAAAAGACAGATGGTAGGGATTCAAAGTATCTTAAAAAATGTAAAGGATGAAGATGCAGGCTCCATGGGGTCACAGTGGGTAGTGTTGTTGCCTCACACCTCCAAGGTTGGGGGTTTGAATTCGGGTTCTGGCCTTGTGTGTGTGTGTGTGTGGGGAGGGTTTGCATGTTCTCCTCATGGTGGTGTGGGTTTCCTGCTGGGTCTCCAGTTTCTCCCACAGTTCAAAGACATGTGTGCCAGGTGAACTGGGGTTTCTAAACTGACCCGAGGTATGAGCTCCCATTGGCCCTGGGATAGGCTCTGGGTACCCGCGACCCCAGTGAGGAATAAGCGGTTACAGAAAGTGAGAGAGTGGATGAAGATGCAATTATGCTCCCTAACTAAACACCGCAAAAATGTACCCAGTGAGAAGCAATGGATCCCGATTAAAAGTGCAGAACCTTTGTTTACATTGTTTTCTGACCTGCTCCAACATAGCTGGACTTGACTAATCGGTTTATTAACAAACCCTTGTTGAGATGAACTGACAGCCTGTTCCGCAGTTTGCACTTAACACTTTGTGGTTTTGCTCTTGGGCACAATTACGTGGTATATTTCTGGATTTAGTATGAGTGCGTGCAAGCACTCACCAAGACTACAAGTGTGTGGATATGTGTCTTATCTTTGTGAGACCGTTAATCACATGTTCATGCACATTTTTTTATTTACTTCTGAAATGTCACCATCACAATTAACTGTGGGATACCGTGGGGTCCAAAAAGACCATATTGAAAATCTGAGATTTTTTTGCATTTAAACCTGAATAACACAACTTTTCTGAAACAAGAAAAGGAAAACTAATAAAAATACAAGCAAACATATTTCTAGGCCACTATTTTAATGTAAGCAACTTTGTTACATTGACTTTGTTAAGGCCTAACTAGTTGCCGTTAAAGCAGATGGGGGACATAAGAAATGATACCAGTGCTGAAATTCGTGTAAATATTTCAAAAATTCTACTATTTAAAATATGCTGACGCTAGAGTGTGTGGTGAAAATGTTATTAAATTATTAAATTATTGTTATTAAATGATCAGAGGAAGCATTTTCAACTTCACAGACACACAGAGACACAAAGACAAGAAAAATATAAAATATAATATATAGACAAATTAAAACCAAATTATCCACAAAATACTCTCTAGTAAATGCACTATGCTATATACACAAAATGCGGAGGTGGATATATTGCACTCATAGTGCAACTCCAAACCACTATTTGTGTTCATTAATAGACTACATCAGTAGTAATTTTATCTATTTATTTATTTATTTATTTATTTATAATACATACACATACACACACAGATACACACTCACACACACACATACACACACACACACACATATATATATATATATATATATATATATATATATTTATATATCTTTTTGGACCCCACGGTATCCCCCAGTTAATTGTGATGGTGACATTTCAGAAGTAAATAAAAAAATGTGCC
>JBBJLS010032201.1:0-14425 GCA_037577275.1 Bryconaethiops microstoma
ATATATATGTGTGTGTGTGTGTGTGTGTGTGTGTGTGTGTGTGTGTGTGTGTGTGTGTGTGTGTGTGTGTGTGTATATAAACGGATAAACCCATTGGCTCAAAACCAATTTATAATCACACTTACAGTAGAGACCAATGCACAGCTGCTTCAGCACCTGGCCATTGGCTCCTACAATCTATGTGTTTTAAGTAAACAGATTCTCTGTTCTTTAGTACATACCGAGGGATAAAGATGCAGAAGATAGAAAAAAGTTTCAAAAACAGTAGATTATGCCTTCGAAAGTATCAAGACTAGGGAAGATTCTGTTGTAGAGAGGCACACCCTTTTCACAGTTTAAGTGTCGTGATACAGAAGGCAGGATCACCCTTAGGCTTGACACAATGAAAAGTGAAACTGTTTGGTTGATTAATAAATCTGCAGTTGAGTGAGATACTGAGGTGTGTGTTGTGGTTGGTGGGTAACACTTCTGTCCTCAACATGTCAAACTATGATTCAGTTTTTTTTTCTTATAATGTTCTGCTTCTGATGTCCATTAGCCATCAGTCTCGTTGCCTTGCATAAATGTACTTACACAGTACCCTCACGCATTTCACAGTGTTTGTTTAAAGCCCTGTTGGAGTTGGAATAGTTTTGAAACACCAAACCTAATAGCCCAGATTTTTATGACAGCAATAAGATTCAAATTAAATGGGTTAGAACAAACAAACTGACAGTGAATGCCAGACTGAACGGCGTAAGATTGATAAAGAGGGCTCATTTAGCTCAGACAGACAGAAATCACAATGCTTAACAAGATGTACTTTCACATATTTCACTTTCCTTCTCTTTTTAAATACACCATCACTAGAAGCCTCTGCAGATTACAGCACTCCATTTTAGTATTGTCTTCCAGTCTTGAAAAAAGAGGAGCCATTGTTCCCAGTTTTTTTATAACGTCGCTATAAGGTCGACTCGGACAGCACTGCCATTACTGAGACAGCTCTGATTTCTGCAAATTATAGAGGGCAGTTCGCTCTAGGATTATTGCTTTTTTACTATCTGTGAAAACTACATTACAGATACACCACAGATTCATACTGGATTAAAATCGTGGGTGCCGTTGGTAATCACCCAGTTACAGTACCTCCACAGGATTAAAAGTAATCCAGCTCAGATAGGCTCTTACACTGTGACTATTCAATCTAAACTGAAACACACCTTATAACTTCACTGTGAATGGTTGGGCTAACCTGCTGTCGCTGGATTTTTCTATGTTATTGCATAGTTACATTACAAAAAGCATGAATTGAAAACACTCCAGCCTAATGTACATTTACTGAATGTACTGGGCAGTGTATGGTATCATAGAAACAATATTTGTGTGCTACTTCAAAGTCTTTTATTTCACTTTTATTTCATGGCATGAGATCTTTAAACTGTTTAAACAGTCAAAGCGGTTGGTGAGTGAGTCAATGCACCAGTCTGTTAAGGATGGAGGGAGGTGGTGTTTGTTTAGAAAAGTAATGCAGACACTGAGTCCTTGTCGCTCTCTCTCTCTCTCTGTCTCTGTCTCTCTTTCTCTCTCTCTCTCTCTCTCTCTCTCATCTCTGCAGTGTTTTCTCGCTTTTGTCTGCTCTCTGGTGTCAGAACCCGATTCCCAGAGCACTGCTGCAGAATACCAAAACAACTCCAGCACAAATAATGTTTGAGGGTAAGCATGCCAGTCTGTCTGAGATGTTTACCCACAAACAGCATGCAATTTAGGTGGGGCTTGTTTTGGCTTTTTTTAGGAACAGGGTTATGAGAATAGGTGGCCCAATAAAAGAATATGAGATTTGTCATGAAACTCTTTTAACATGTACAATATAAAGTCAACTTTATTTTGTGACGTTATATGCAAGAATAATGTCAATAAAGTAAACTTAATAGACAGAATTGACTCAAACATTCAGTTGCATTCAGGTGAGGTCACACTGCTTATCTTCAAGTAAAGATAGTTTCATGATGGTGGTTTTGTTTTTGAAGGTACCTTTCCATTACTTGTATAAAATAAAAGCAACAACACATCATTTTAAGAGCCACATTTAGGTGCCAACAATATTGAGTATTAAATAATACTAACCACTTTTCTTGTCCACTTACATTATAAAGCACTTGGATGTCAAGCAGTTTAAAATGAAGGACTATTTGTAATACTGTATGTATGTTTGAGGTTACAGTCTCTGTAAACACGTGGAGAGATTGGAGAGGAACACCACGGCCCACAAAGGCCCATAAATGTGAGTTTATACCCCCATTAGAATCCTGTGTATGGGTGTAGGGGACTGGAATTGAGACTGGAGCCCCTGCACATCAAGTTTTTCAGAGTACGAGTTGCTGATCCAGCTCCCTGCTGCACCACCAAGATTAGCACTATCTCTGACATACACTTCTACAGTCCTGTTTCTGTTGATAATGGCATGTGATGTAATTGCACTTGAAACCCTGTTACAATTTTGACCTTGTTCTTCATTATTTGACCCAACAGACCAATGCAATGAGATGCAATGAGATTGCCACGTAATTTTTGTTAACAGATGTAAGGGCATGTGGTGTTTTGAAATCAAAGAAAAAGTTGAAGTGGAAAGATTGGAATCACCTGTTATAATATTTTCTGTTTTTATATTACAGTAATAAATTGCATTTATATACAATGTCAAACTAGATGTCCACTTTATTTAAGAATTATCTTCAACATTTCATGAATGTTGAGATCTTAAATATTATATTTACCACTTTCTGTCAATTAAAAATCACCAGCTAATTCATAACTCCGGACCCATCTAACATTTCTTCATTTTTATTCACAGCTTCCTGGTGTCCTGTTTATTATATAAAAGTTGTGAAATTTGGTCATAAAGCCGTATTGATTTGAATGTCTGCAGACCAAACCCTTTCAGACCGACAAATATTTAACCCAAAGTAATTTCCTTTCCTAACTCACCCCCATCTGCCCTTCAAAGTCTAAACATTTTTGGGAAATTTAAACCCAGTCTTGAGCAAAACTGCAATGCCAGTTTTTATTTAAAATCCTACGTCACCTTGGCTTCGGCTAGAAATTTGCCTTTAGTGTTCTTTAGTTTCGGGTTTAGTAAATCAACACATTTCTTGGCGCTGTACAGTCTGAGCATGAGTAAATGGTTGTCAGCCCAGATGGTTTACACAAAAGGAAACATTACACACCGTAGAACTCATCATGCTTCGGTGCTCGTCACCCATATCTTTTATGATATCAGGCACATTGGGCTTCAGCTCTGCACTGGATCTCTCTTCATTAATGATTGGCTAAGAGGAGGTTTATAAGGTGAAGTGACTATGTGTGTGTGTGGATGTACAATGTTGACCTGATGGTTTTTATTGGTCTTTTGTGTTGTAAAGTGAGACATGTTTGGCCTTGAATGTTAGACTTTACCACTGGAGCTTTTTAAAATTGTAAATCTTTCTAATCGGCATTAAAAGTGAGACAGCAGAGGCGGGTCCTCTCCCACACCTGTGGTGATGTTGATGTTAAAAGCTTAATTAATGAACCCATGCTGTGTTTACCGTGACCTGTTTTTAACAATGGGGACATTTGGGATTGTTTGAATCTGAACGTACGAGGAATGCATTTGAGATGGTGGCGATTTAGATAAGCAAAACAGAGAGTGGACTTTTTATGTGGCGTATTTTGACATTGTAGTGATTTCTGCTCACATGAAATGGTTGGATGAAAAACAAATCTCAACTAAAGCTACATCTTTCAAACTTCAGACCTTTTTTTCGGATTTTTTCCCGAGCTTGATTTATCTCTTCAAGCTGTTGGAAGACAGTGTGTGAGACACTGACCTCACACAGCTTTTATTATTCTTTAAGCACTGGCAGTCAGGAACTGCCCACTTGCACACACTGACGTTTAACAACTGTTTTGTGTTATTGATCCTCTCTGTTCACTCAAAGGAGGAAAGCTGATACAAATGATAGCTAGTCCAACAAAATGATGCAAGCTGTCTTGCATTTGGTGGAATCCAGACACCATTTAAGATCCTGTGAGATCCTGTGAGACTACTTTAAGAACCATGTGGAGAAGAAAAATCCAACCATTGTGGATGGTGTGTGGACACCAGTGAAGAAAATGTGAGAAACAGTGCATTAAAATGGTTAAAATTAGGAAAGACAAAGCAATGTGAGGTTGTATTCGGGATTGAAGTAGCTAGGAAATACTGATAAACACTACAGTGTTAAAAATGAACAGCTCAAAGGTTATTTTTGTAATGTAATCACTTTTATATAGTTAGTAGTGTTTCTCAGCATGTATTGAAGACATTTTTACATTCATTATACTAGCTTTTCAAATAATGTAAAGGAACTGCTTCTTACCCATTCTTTACTTGTGGTTGGACCACAAATTTCCTAAGGTGGTCGACCAGTGTGTTTGGATTTCACCTAATGAACTATATGGCATGTTGACTTGTTGGAAAGCCATCATTTATCGTAGTTATCCTCCAATGAATTCCAATGATCTACTGAAAAAAGTTTAGACATCTAGATATACACATGGTTCACTGTAGATTTACCCACTCAGATATATCCCTTTTTATTTATTATCCAAAACTACCAGTGAACCTCTACCTGTCTTCTGAGTTTATATACTGTATCTAAAGTTTATATGGTGGAAAATCCAAAAAGGTTTTATTTGGCCACTGTTTTATTTAAACAAATGTAGTTAACTTTCTCTGCGGTGGCCTGGTGCCCCGTCCTGGGTGAATCCCTGCCTCGTGCTTTCTCTCTTTAGTCCTGTCCTGCCTGCACTTAAGTAGTCTTGTGCCGTTTCTGTTTTTGTTCTTGCACCATGATCTTAGAGGAACTTTGTTTCATTTAACTGTGCACTGTGTATTTGGTTAAAATGACAAGAAACGCCTGCTGGACTTAAAACATGAGTGTATGACATGTGCTCGTTTTTTTGCCTGCCAGTGTCTCATGTCATAACTTCTGTGAAAATCCCTGGAAAACCTTCTCAGTTGCACAGATAAGGTGACGTCAGGCCCACACCTGCTTTACATGAAGACTACATATGTAAGTGTAACTTGGCAAGAGGACCAGAGTGTATGGTATATATACATGTAAATATATATATATATTTCACTGTTAATCCTTAGTTTGTCTGCACTAAAATTCATTTTTGAGCCTCCATGTTTTTTTGGCAGAAAACGCCAGACAGACTAGACGCGGTGCTTTCTCCCACCCGTATTCCTGTAAGCCCCGCCCTACCTGTGCTGCGATTGGCTAATCGTTTACATTCTCACGAAGGTGACTAACCACAGCGGGGGACTGGGAACAAAAGTAACCAATCATCTGGCGTGTGGCCGGGGCTAGCCTGAATACAGGTGTAGGGAAAAATAACTCAGGATAGACTGCAGCTGGCCATCTCAAAGAACACACACACACGAGGCGATATAAATGGGACAGAGGTAGTGTAGTCTGCACACACGCACGCACGCACGCACGCACCCACACGCACACACACACACACACACATACACGGCTCAGACTTCGTGCTGGACTAGCTGGGCTGAGACAGAGTCTGGGCTGGAGTGTCTCTGCTGTGGAGCTCCAGACGGATGAAGCAGACTGGAGCCGCTGGGTGAGGAGAACAGCCCGGGCTGCTGACAGTGGTGTGGGTGACATGCAGAGCACGGACGGGCAGAGGAGAGACTAACGGTGGGTGTATGGTGGTGATGCTCGAGTGTATTTGAATGTCAGGGTGGTCTAGTTTCACTTCTGTTCTGTCAGTGTGTGGTGGGGGATATTGAGATGTTTGTTATTTTGCTTTAAGTGTGAGCCCACATGCCACACGTCTGGCACCGCACGGGTACAGACAGGACACGCTTCTCTCACAGAAACTGCTTTCACGTTTAAATCTGTTCATCTGAAACTGATAGGTGACAATGAGACGAATTAAATTAAATTTCCAAGTGGGCTTGTCGTGTGTAGAAACTGTCTGGCAACCTAAATTGTCAGGATAGTCCCTGATATGTGTCATAAGGAAATGTCACACAGTTTATCTTTTTAACTGAAAGTGCCTGAGGAGAACTTTTTGTGCCACTTGTTGTTTTCACCATTCTTTTTTTTTTTTCTCACTTTTTTCCTGACAGCTCCCTCTTCAGTTTTAACAAATTAAAGTTATGGTACTGTAACTTATTTATATATATATATATATATATATATATATATTTCTCTTTTTCTTTCTTTTTTCAAAGCTCCTCAACTGACCTCAGTTAACAGGTCCACTACTCTTGCTTTTCCTTTTTCTGGGACTTGTTTATGGACGTGTCTGTAGGAGTGTTGTAACTGTAACTTAACACATCCTGAAGTCTGTGTCCCTGGCACAGGTGGACCCATGGAGGTGGTATTGTTAAAAGTAATTTATAGCCCACTTAGGCGATAACGTAACATACACAAGTAACTTTTTAACTGGGAGTTTTCCTTCTTTGTTCTGAAAAAAATACCCTTCCACACTAGCAGTGTTTAAAAAAATCATCATCCACATGAAAATGATAAAACACGCAGACAGTCAGTGTCAAGAGCGTGCCAGACCAAGAGGTGGAGATGTAACCCTCACCCTAAAGTTATGCTGGCCAACTAGATGCCTGAAAAAAATTTCTTTCGGTTCTGAGCTAACAACAATGGCACGTATAGGAAAGGAGGAATCTCGTGCGTGGACTGATAGTGAAGTGTTGTTATTCCTCGATATCGCACCCGATTATAAAGTTCGCAAATCTTAGAATAACATAGACCGCGAATCTTGTGAGTCCAACTACGCCAACATCTCAGTTCCTTTCCTTGAGCAGCACGTTGTTGAGACTTCTTTATCCCAGGGAGGATATAAGGAAGACCTTTAGCAGTTACTAACAGCAGCACTTCCCTCTAAGTATATTTGCAAGACTGACACTACCGCACGCTTCATCTTAGCGCTGTGTAATTGTTTAAGCTTGTTAATTGAGACTCAGGAGTGAGGGATGCTCTTACTTCTGCTAGCATGCATATAATTGGACTAATCAGATGTACTTATCAGTCTCCATACTTTCTTTCTTACAAATAAGAAATGGGTGGGTATTTTAAACAGTGTAGTTGCCTACAAGATGGAATGGACTTCACTGACTGCCAGTAACTGAATCAAATGAGTCAGTGTGTTAAATCCTCTAGCTCAGTAATGGGTTTTAGCCACTAGACGGCATTAGAGTTCACTGGCCTTTCAAATTACACATTTCCTGAATGTAACTGATAACAAGAATGCATTATTACCAAGTGAAAGCCGTATACTTCAACATCAAGAGCCGATGATTCGTATTTAACCCCCTAGTCTCTAAGAACTAAGGTTCCTTTCCTCACCTTTGTGTTGTAGCTTAGTAGTTACATTAGTTGTTCCATAGATTATTTATGAATTACTAAATCACTTCATAGGGTTAACTTTTTAAACTTTTAAATAGAATTATTTTCCAAGTATTATACATAATGTGATGTAGGCCCAAGTAAAGTCACTGATTGTCTTTGGTGACTGGGAGTATTGTGTGTATTTTTTAGTGGTCATACTCATTCACTTCGTGTGTGTGTGTGTGTGTGTGTGTGTGTGTGTGTGTGTGTGTGTATCCGTCCAGTTTTCTGTAGGGATCTGCTCAGCATAGAGCGGCAACTCGTGTTTTGACTCCTGTTTGTGTAATTACTGGGGGAAATGGCTTAGTTCAGAGGGTTTTCTCAACTAAAGGAACGTGCTTGACCAACGGGGAGGAGGCGCTCTATGCTGCTATACTCAAGTGTTTGACTCTTTCTCTCCATTTCTGATCTTACTTAGTGCTCCTGGTGACTAGAGGTGCAGGATCAGCAAGTAGTGCAGCAGTACTGAAGCTACAGGGAAGAGCTCCCAGCCCAGGTTAGCCAATAGCAACAGCTAGGTACCAGATTATAGACTTGTCAACTCTACAGTGAGAATGTGAGTTAGACACACTTTCATGAATGCACAGCGTTAAGTTTGAGAGAAAGTTTTCCACCCTATCTGATGTATCATCAGTCTGGAAATACCAAGTTTAACACAGACCCCTTATGAAGCTTGCAAAAGCTTAGACTCAAACTAGGACTGTGTTTGCTCACAGTTAACTGTGCTACCAATTTTTTTGTGTCTAGAACAGATGTAGAAACTAGGGCTGAAGGACTTGGGCACAATATGTAATTATTAAGAATAATTACATATTAAGAATAATTACATGACTAAGAATTACTGTGCGTTTATTTTATTTAAATCAAATACATTGACGTCAATGTACTGACCAGAAACACCAGTATTTCTACTTTTTCTGACTTGAAGCCTGGACAATGTGTGCCAGACTGCCAGTTAGTTGTGGTCATGTTGGCATGTTCACAGCACAGCAATTACCAAAAGTTACAGAAGTGTTGGGGCATTGTCAAACCTGGGGGTGAGTAATGGGGTGATTTCTTAATTGGGGGAAGGGAGACAAATTGTCGGAATGAAATGGCCCTCGACAAGAAGTGGTTGTTCCCAGTGTTAAAGGACACCTATGGTTTTGGCCCAACATACTGTACCTTAATAGTATACAATGAATGAATAAAATAATGCAACAGTATTACGTACTGCAATAGAAAATAGTACTGACTGAATAACTTATTTATTCTATATTTAGACATAATGCATTCAACTCTTACTTTCACAAAACAAATTTCATTTCAGTTTTAATATTTTGAACGTTTGTAGTTACATGTAACCCTCTGCAAGCACCAAAAGTAGACTCAAAACTTTGAACAACACTCCATAACTGCATGACTGCATGCTGACAATGATAACTCAGGCGTGTTTTAGAAATGCCAGCCTGTCTGCGTCTGTTCTAAAATGCATTTCCTTTAGTCGTGCTCAGACACAATACACTAAGCACTGATCAAGCTTCCTGGTGACACACTCATCCCCTTACTGCGACCTATCAGTGGGTCGTGACCCACAGTTTGACAACTACTGCAGTTGTTTATTTTTATGGTTTTGGCAGTTTAAGAAAATACTGAAATGAATATTGTGAAAGTTTGGTATGCCAAAGAGTCAGTTTCAGGCCATTCCGTCTGTCATGTTGTTTCACTGCATAATGCGCTGCACTGGTCGCTGATTCCGTTTTGAAACAATATCTGTCCAGATTCAGATAAGAAGTAGCCCACCACTGGGTTACTGTTTGCCTGTGTTGCCTGTACATTGAGAGATATGAAACCAAAAACGAATCAAAACAGAATGACTGAAGGCCCAGCAGCTCTTCACACATGGGCTGCAGAGGCTCCAGGAGCAGACTTGAAAACACTTGGAAATTTTGCCCATGTGGCCTCTACTCTGAACCTTTCTGCAAGTATAACCACAAATTCTCCCTTCAATATGCTCAAGCTTTTGAATTCCTGCTCAGATCTTAATGTGTCTTGATTTGTTTGAAAGCATTGTTGTTGTTGGCTTGATGAAAGATTGTAGGCACATCCTTCCTGCTAGGGATGGTTATTGGTTGAATTTATTTGATTCCGCTTCCTGGTTCCGGTTCCGGTTCCACCAAGGTAAAACAAAAAAACAAAAAAGAGGACAACTGTTTAAATAACAAAACAAACTTTAATTAGAATGAATCAAACCAAACAGTCAACTGATTTGTTAACAATAAAACTATTAGCAATTTTACATTAATTAAATAACTGAAGAAAGTAACATCACATAAAATAAATGTGTATTTGGGCTTAACTTTTCTTTTTTTTTTAGCAAACTTAGTGAATCTCAACTAAAACACATCCTGGCAGATGCGGTGTTTAACACTAGAACGGCTGACAGCGTCAACTGACGTAATTTCATCAGGCTCAAAATCAGAATCGCGTCTATTGGCCTGTTGGAGCAGCAGCATGCTCTGTAAGAAACGTATGGATGTGGTGTAGGAACATGTACACACGTATTTTTACATGTTGTTGTTTTATACTGTTGTGCTTGAGAGACCCGAATCAAATTCCCTGTATGTGTCGCTCACATACTTGGCCAGTAAACGCGATTCTGATTCTGATGTGGCGACTGGTGCTGTACGACGGGCTCTGGGTCCAAAGTCCACTGGACACTTGCTGTGTCTGCTGGCTGCAGTGTGGATGTCTGCCGGCGGCTGCAGGACTAAACGCCCGAACACTGCAGCAGCAGCGTCGTATCAGGAAGCAACTTGTGCGAAACTGGGCACTGCGTCAATTGACGCACGCAGCCATTATAGGTATAGCCAGTTAGCCACCGCTCTAGTGTTAAGAACCGATTTACAGAACCAATATTTAAAAAAATACGAGTGGGTACCCGGTACCGGGTATTTTCAAATCAGTTCTTATTTGGAACCAAATTTCGGTTCCCATCCTTGGTCCCATCACCGTGACCAACTGTTTTTCCATTACAAATAAAGCGAGCTGAACCCGACTGCAGGGCTGAAAGCGGGCCACAGCCGAGCTGACTGCATCACTGCTTTCTGATTGGTTGATAGGTTGTCATCACAACATGGAAAGAGGCCATTGTTTATTTACTGTCCGAACAAAAACAACAATAGAGACACAAAATAACAACTGGGAAGTTGACGAAGTACAAGCTCGACTGGCTGTTTGGGCTGAAGATACATTTTCTATGACACTAACAAATGTATCTTTAACTCTGCGAGAAACTGTCATGTCCTGCTCGAGGTGAGGTAGCGAGGCGCAGACGCAGGGTTCCAGTTGTTGGTTTTTAGTAACAAAACATGAACTCAAATTAACATCATGAACATAAAGAGGCACGAGGGCCAAAACACAAGGAATACATAAACTCCATGGAAACATGAAGGACGGTGATGGTGTGCATGAGGGATAGCGAGATGGTTGACCGACAACTGGGACAAGAATCATTGGAACTTTGCTCAGAAACCAATTGCTCACACACAAGACAGCTGACATAGGACGTGAAGGTGGACACCATGACTTTTTTTTCCAAAATCAAAGTCCCACATATATAAATCAACCAATAGTGGCCCCTAGCGGCCGCTTCCCGAGAACATCACAGAAACGTGAAGGTGATCCAGAACATTACTAACAAGTTATTTGGGTTTGGTTTTCATCACACGAAAAAATTTAAAACTCAAACAATACTACGAATAATAAAAGAGCACAATAACAAAAGCACCCCTGACAGAAAAACTTTCCGCCAGTTTGACTCCATGGGTGCAGTTTTGGGACTATAAACTGTGTGGAGAGAATGGAGTCAGAAACTCTGTTATCAGGCTGAGAAGACCGTGCTGTGACTTCTGTACCATCGCAGTGCAGTTTAGGTTCAGCACGTTCCAGTATAACTGTGAAAAAGAGCCTATAGTATAGCATCAGTAAATTGGCTGTATTTTACTTTAGCTGGAAAATGCAGAAAAATGTAAAATTGGTGTCAGAAATCATTTTCCCTTCAATTTGTAAGTCTGTTCTAAACACTGAAATTTAATAGAAGTCTTCTGCTCTGCTGGTCATGGTCATTTTTGGACAATAACTGTCAGGGATGCTAAGGAGTCGGATTTCCCACTTTTACTGTGCACTTTCATCACACTTTTAATCTTATTTTATTAATTTTCTATGTATTCTTTATCTGTGTTATGTATTCTTTTATTTTTTACATACTACTTTTATGTTTAATATTTTATTCTATAAAGCACATTGAATTAATTTTTTCTATGATAATGGGCTATATAAATAAACTTGACTTGCCTGAATGTGCAAAATACACACTTGGAGTTACACCAGTTTTGGAAGGTACTAATTTCAATGCCAATGGTTTCACTAATGTCAGTGTGTGTGTGTGTGTGTGTGTTCCCAGGCCTTCTCTGATCGCAGAAGGGATGATGCGCCTTATAACGGATGAGACTCTGAATGGAGCTGTGATGAAGATCACGTGTTCCAAAGGAATCCATTTCCACACCTACGAGCCGCTCTCGGCCTGAATCAGCACCTCGGCTGAAAACCGGCAGCTCCAGCTCAGGGCCTTTGTTCACCAACAACAGCAGTGCTGATCTGAGCCCAACCCCTGCCCGAACTGGCCTTAGTCAAAACCAAAACTAATTCAAAGCCATTGGTTCTCAGTTCTGGGTCTGGAGCACCTGTGTCCATCTGTCTTGCACCTTTTAGAGCTTCAGGAGTTTGCTGATGTGTTGGATTAGGTGTACTAGAGCAAGAAAACACTGAAGAATGCAGGAAAGTTTCTCAGCTTCTGACCTAAAGGCCTTCCTCAACTTTTTTTCAGCCACAGCTCTAACACATAGTTGACTATGGATTATGCAGATTAACTAATTAATTTGGTAACACTTTACAAAAAGACTACACTTCTAAAAGTTTATAAACAATCTATAATCAGGTTGTTATGTTGTAGAGAGTTTATAAACCATTAATTAGCAGTTATAAATAAGTCATAATATCTGTCATACACTGATGCAGGGTCACTATTTGGAGAAATCTTGCTCGTTGAGATCTTGCTAGTTGCTGAGCTTGTCTCTTTTTTGGGCAGAATGTTAAATTGTCAACGATATCAGGTCTTTGTTAACATGTTACTACTATTAAAATGCCAGATCTTTCCAAATAGTGACCCTGCATCCATGTATGACAACTGTTATAACTGCTAAAAATCAAATAAATCACAAATCAGTAATTAACAACCTGATTATAAATCATTTATATGGATCTTAAAATATATTTGAGATTCAAGCTGGAATACAATTACAGTAAAACTACACAGAAAGGAGGCCAAACAAGCAATTCAGGGCATAAAAAGTTCCACACAAATGTCTACTGACAAAATTCAGCAACTGTCAATCAGAACTGCTCATTGGCTTTCAATACATTTGTTTTGAGGAAACAGGTTTCTGTCTTTTTCATTATTCACAGCAAATAATAGTCCACCATGCAGAAGATCAGGTTGAAAAATGCTTGAATATTCCTTTAAGTTCGTGAAGAACCCTCTGCCCTGCACATTTGAGTGTTTACACACTCACTCCAACTCAAGAATAACAGGAAAACGAACTGATTAGTTGGATTAGGTGTGTTGGGTGCAGGAAAAACACTAAACTGTGTAGGACAGGGGGGCTCCAAGACCATTTTGGGAACCACAATCAGGTCATCCTAAAGGGCTCTTCTCTCTCTGGACATTCTGGGCCTTGTGGTCAATCAGCAAACTGACTGTGTGAAATAACCCCCACCACCCCCCTCTTCATTCATTCCCTAAAGAAGGAAGGAGGATAATTTGCATACTCTGCAAATATTCACCATTTCAGGGTTTTCGCCACTATTAAAGCCATGTATGCAGGCATTGGGGGGGCTGTTTTGCTTTAGTACTTTTTGATGATCATTTGTACAAAAGTGTGTCATGTGATTGTAATTGTGTTTATTTTGATTCTTTGGAAAAATATAGAAAAAAAAATCATATTTATTGATCTTTTTGCTATATGGCCTTAATTTTACCTCAGTAACTCTTATAGTTTTATAATCTTTATACAACCACTTTATCCATGTACAATGCAAAAAACAGCTCTGCCAAAGAACAGCACAATGTTATTTTACAAGTAGAATCTAATATTTTTCATAACAATGGTGAGAAAAAAACCCCCGAAAGTTAATTTTGTATTTTTTTTTAAATCTGTGGCTTATTAAACTTGGATTAAGAGTCAGTAACGGTGTAAACTGAACTAAGTCAAGCTGTGTGCTGAATTAAAACTCATTGGACAAACTGAACTGCTGAAATAAAATGTTTTTTAAAACTAAAAAATGCGTGTTTTTAGGACCTGAATCTCTGGCGAAGAAAAGTTGTCCACATCCACATTGTTTTACTGCTGTTGATAAATTTCTAGATGCAGAATAGTTTAGACTTATGAACTTGAGAACAACAGCACCAATAACAGCATTATATAGGAGTGTATTAATGCAATGTAATTTTGTTATATTCCTATGCAAAAATGGGAGAATGCATCATATAGAACAGCATTCTGTTAATTATATTTGATGTACTTTAATGTTGTTTATAATGGTAAACCAGTGCGGATCAACATCCCAGCACAGTCATGTGATGCTTCTTCAAGCTCTAGTTTGTATTTCTTAAGTTTCCTTTTATTATATTTAATCATTGAAAACATTGAATTTTCAGTCTTACTTTGTTAAATACATTGTGAGTGTTTTAAACTGTGAGCCCTGAATTGTCAACCAAACCAAATCATGATTTGACCCCAAAGAAAAATAAAGATTAAACAAAATGAGACCTGACTACAAAGGGGCTGATTTATTTCTAGCCCAAGCCAAGATAAGGTAAGATAAGATAAGATAAACCTTTATTAGTCCCACAAGTGGGAAATTCTATTAGTAACGGCAGAAAGTGGACAGTACAA
>JBBJLS010032240.1:0-14422 GCA_037577275.1 Bryconaethiops microstoma
TACATATAAAGGCATTACATAAAGTGTTTGTGTGTGTGTTAATGTTATTAATCAAGAATAAGAGAGTGCTTTTACAGGAACTGTGTAAGGTGGAAATGACAATGGTGAATTGCACAACCGAAATGATATGTCTGAACATTGTGACTTTTCACACACACACTAGATTGTTATCATTTGAAATGAGTCAGCCAATGTATGTTGTGCACTACACTTTACACTGAATTGGATTTTGGTCAAATTCAAATAGACAAACCTTATAAAGTCACTAAGAAGATCAAGTCAGATACTTGTGATACTTGAGGTAAGCATCTCTGTTTTAGTACAAAATATGGTAGGATTTATATTAACAATAAACATGGACAAGCCTCTTTACAAGGTACATAAACCTTGTGTATATATATATATATGCATTGTTAATTTTATCATCTCCACTTGCCATAAAGTTGCACCTTGCAGTTTACAATTTCTGGCCGCGGCCCATCTGTTTTTCTGCATCATTTCTTAGCCCCCTAAAAGTGATTCATGAGTTGGCCTCCCACAGGACTACCATTGAGAAGGTTTTATTCAGGTGGTGGATTATTGTCAGCACAGCTGCGACACTGTTGTGGGTAGTAGAATATTTGTGTGTGTGTGTGTGTGTGTGTGTGTGTGTGTGTGTGTGTATGTGTATGTTTGCGGGGTGGTGGTTTTCTGCTTGTATGCATTGCCTCAGTGTCACTGCTGGATTGAGAATAGTCCACCAGCCAAAAATATTCAGCCAGCAGTATCCTGTGGCCAGAAACTGAAAACTGACATAACTGGAAATTAGTCCAACAGGTTGTATTTGTCTAAGAACGTAGACAGTACATGGACACAGTACTGCAGTGTGTGTGATCCACTCTGTGCAGCTCCAACACACACACACACACACACACACACACACACACACACCCCAACATACTCATACCATGTCATTGTCACTGATGTGTTAATCCACCACCCAGATGATACCTGATCACTAGTGGTCCTGTGATGGTTATGACCATCGATAAAGAGGATAACAAATGATGCAGAGAAACTTTGCCTATATGGTCAGTGTAGCTGATAGAATGGACAGAGAGTGTAGATACAGGGTAGGTGTACTTAATGAAATTTCTTAATGGAGTGAAAGTGGAGTGTAATGCAGTGAAAGTTAAAAATGATTGATTTTCTGTCTCTAATGTGAAAGTAATCCTAACAAAGTCTGATCAACCAACAAATACCAACATTTCTAATTTGGTGCCATTTGTACATTGCAGTATGAAGCCAAACCAAATGAAATATATGTCAGTGATGGTCTCTATCAAACAAACAGCTCTGAAAACGGCCTAAATTTTGTCTATACTAACAGTGGCGAGAAGAGTCATAAAACAATCCAGGTCATAAAAAATACCAACAACATTCTGCCCTGCAAGTTTCATTCTTTCTTTGTCTTGTTTCCTGCCTTCTCTTTTCTCAGACAAAAGGGGAACTGTATTGAACGAATCCTGCAACCTGTCCTTATCTAATCATTTATGGTTAACTGGACCAGCTGATAGTCCAATGCAAATAGTAACAGGTGGCAATCAGGCAAATGATGAATGCTAGACAAATATTAAAAGAGCGTATGTTGGAGTTCTGGAGATTTGGCTGTTGGAGCTAAGAGGACCTCTTGTTTGTCCAAAGATGCTATTTTGGGTTGTCCTTTGTGGTCTTTTGCTGCTGGGCTTTTTATTTGTATAATGTCCTGAGTCAGTAGATCTTTGGACTAAATATGATGAAATTGTGAGGACTGAGTCATCATTGACCATCTACTACTGTAAAGTTGCCATTTTGGAAGTCCGTTTTAAAACAGTGCTAAAATGCGAAAAAGAGAGCAAGTTTTCCTTTCATATTTCTGAATAATTGGAGGGAAAAGAAAAGTTTCAGGGCTTTCGAGGCCACCATTATTAATTATCAGATATTCCTCATCCAGATAATTGTTTACAAATAGTATAAGCAATTTTTTGTGTTGTACACGGCATTTGTCACTGGAAACTACAGTAGATGATGGTGTTTTATGATTGGTGATGGTAGTGGTGGCAGCGTTACTTATTTAGTTCTTCTAATTTTCTATTAAAATGTTGCACAGATTTCCAGTATGTTATAAAAAATAAACTGTTCGGCTTATATCAAGTGTCAGGCTGACGTCTAGGGTCATGGAGGAGACAAATTAAGTTCTGAGTTGATATTTCTTCTTTCTTTGCTTGTTATTAGTGTGTGGGTGAGTGAGTTTGTATGGCCACCCCCCAGAGGATAGTTGAGAGGCTGAAGATGGTGCCCAAGGGGGAAGGCCATAACTGGAGCCATCTGGGCATGGCTGAGAGGGTAAACAGTCCAGACCATGTGTTGCAGGCCGTAATGTCACTGACTTGCGGTGCACCATTTCTAATAACTTTGTTTAATTTTTCATTTACATCTACTTACCGTCTTTCATTTTCACTCGTCAGTACAGTCCAAACTCAGCCATCAGTGGTGGAAAACCCGAGAGCAAACAGAAAACACTGCTACAGGTCAAAAGCTCACTTTTCACACCTGATGTAGATATAATTAGAGACTGAAAGCTATGCTGCGTTTGAGTGCTCATTGCAATTATACAGACCAAATGGTCACCTAGTAAAAATAACTTCAGACAATTCGGCTGCATGTTTAAAGATGCGCCCACCGCATTTTAATATATATTTCCTGCTTTTGAATCACATAGATGGATCAAGTATATTTTCACATTCACTGCCAAGCATTTATTAACTGGAGGAAAAAAGTGGAAGGTACATCACATCTTGTTAACCTCTTTACCATCTAAAATCCCAAGTTTCCCCACTTGTAAATACCACTTTGGAGGTGGTTTTAGTGAAATATACAAACAGGAAAATTTGTATTCCCCAGTTTCTAATATCATTTGAGTGCATATAGCATAAGCCCCTCCCACTTTACCTTGACAGACAGCATCCAAGCACTAATGAGAATAATAGACCTTCAGAAGAGAGTAAGGGGTGTATCTGCAGTACAGTTTTATATTTTGAATCATTCTCTTGAATCTTTAATGCTACATAAACAATCTAAAAGCCACTCATAGATTTATCCCTTATTTTAGTTATCAGACATTGGAGCAGTTATTCGCTGATTATCAACTGAATAAACATTTAATATCATTGTACTTTGATGAGTGCATTTTGTAATAGTTTTTTCCAAAATAACTGCTCTTAAATTTGCACTGACTTGTGTCAGAGTTTAAATTGACATTTAAAGATCAAATGTTCACTTTTTTACACTCTTATGATTTTCTGCATCTAAGCATTTCAAGACCTGGGTGACTTGTGCTGCCAAGTAGTTTGTAAAAAGCACCGTGGTTTCCATCATGCTGTAAGCCGAGCCCCTGTTTTGCATGCAAAGAGACAAACTCTTGCTTTTTCTTTGCATTTGATTGAACTGGAAATTCAGGATTGAGCTGTTAGGGCTCAAGAAATTCCCCTGAGTCAGCCAGTGAAAGCAGTGCCAACTCTAATATTAGAGCTTGAATGAGTGTTGGGTTTGATCTTGTACTTGGTTAGTAACGTGGGAGCTTCTCATAATGTCCTGTATCTGTAGTTTACAAAGGACCTACATCTTTTTGTATTTTATTGTTTACCTTGAGGTCCATTTATAACACATTGGTTTCTTTACCAGAAACAGTCCATTTTACACAGACATTTTCCAGCTTCTGGTTATATCACAGCAGGAAAAATGAGCAACTTTGACAAAGGTCAGACTGTAATGGCTACACAACTGGGTCAGAGCATCTCCAAAACGACAGGCCTTGTGAAATGTTTCTAATTTGCAGTGGTTAGTACCTACCTAAAGTTGCTAAAAGAGTTAACACTGGCTGTGATTGAAAGGTGCCAGAACACATAGTGTATGGCTGCCTAGCTGCAGAGCGGTCAGAGTGCCCATTCTGATCCCTCTCCACTGACTAAAGTGTCTATAAAAAAGCAAAGAAAGTTGGGCTGGTTTGATGAGTCACACTTTCTTGTACATCATGTGGATGACCAGTTGCATGCACATCACTTACCTGTATTTAGTATTTCTTAACACTTCTTTCAGCAGCATAGTGTGTCTTATTACACTACAAAAACTGATGGAGGAATGTGACCAAAAGTTAAATGTGTTGATTTGGCCTCCAAATTCCCCAGATCTCAGTCTGATTGAGTGGGATGTGCTGGAACTAGTCTGACTCACGGAGGCCCTGACTTGCAACTTAGAAGATATGCTGATAACGTCTTGATGCCAGATACCACAGCATCCCATTGGAGGTCTTGTGGAGTCTTTACTTCATCAGGTCAAAGGTGTTTTAGTGGCATGAGGGAGACTTACTCAATATTAGGCAGGTGGTTTAAATGTTAAGGTAGTCAGTGTGTATGTAAATGTGTTGGTTTTTGTGACATCACAGAAACAGTGTATTCAAAACAGGCCGTTTTGCAGGCTTCCGTCCATATGCAGACTGTATGAGCTATTTAGGGAATGTTTTGAAATTTCAGCAGAGTTTACATATAATATTACGAGTGACGAGTGAAGTTTTTCATTTAAAAAAGTGATGAATTCATTTTCTAGTTAGATGAATCTGTTCGTAGATGATCTAACTATAAAAAGAACATTGTTGTTTTACATACTTGTTTACATTAATTCAAGTACAAAATTTTTTTAAAATGGTTTAGGAAAAATCTTTTCACTTTTCGCAGATGTAGGCAGTCGGCCAAGACGTGTCTAAATTTTACTACTTTAGTTACACACAAGAACTACAAGATTAACGTCGCTAACACACTAGAAGTCAACAGATGTCCAAATTGCTTCTGTAAAAATACATCACTAAAACCTATCTCAGCCTGTGTACAGCTCTTCATTAGGGTGGAACAGACTTGTCTATGTGGTTTAGGACACAGCATGACTTACTGTTGGCTGTAAAAATGTAAAAATATTCACCACTATGGACATCAAGGCTGTAGAAGAATGATCTGGGATCAGGTTTCTTTGTATTAATGGTCATTCTCAGAAAACCCATTCTAGATGAGCACTCCTGGTTCTGGAGTTGATTGTGAAAACAGACCTTGTTGTCTAAAATGGCTGGCAGCAGAAATGAGCTACACTGTGAAGCTGTGTGCAGTTTTGCAACTTAAAGTCATACAGTGTCCTAAACCCCACCCACAAGTCTGTACCATTTTACATTTTGGGCATGTTTTAGAAGATGTATTTATGTAAAAGATTTGGATGACTGTTGACCTCTAGTGTTTGTTAGCCTCATAGCTCCAGTTCCAAACTACAGAAACAACATTTGGAACATGTCTCTACTGGAGTAAATGGAAAAACTGTAAATTTGACACATTTTGTTTTGTGTGTGTAAACACAACACAGCCTAAAATTGTTCTCTGCATTTAACCCACTCACCCAAGTGGAGCAGCAGGCAGCTTTTAGGGAGCAGTGTGTGGGGACGGTACCCTGCTCAAAAGTATCTCAGTGGTGCTACTAGCTGTCCTGGGATTCAAACCAATGACCTTCTGATCACAAGGGCAACTCCGTTACCACTAGGCCACCAGTTGCCCCAAAATGTCTTGTCAGAAGTGGAATTCGAACCCACGCCTCCAGGGGAGACTGTGGCCTTACACCGCTCTGCCTTCCTGACTTAAGGTCCGGTCACGGAAGTCGGTGTATGTGTGTGCATGTTATATTTGAATTGTGGTGACTTACATGAACTTGTTCAGAGTGTTGCAGTGATAGGGCACAGGATTGCACAACACCTTTTTATTTGCTATACAAAATGACCAGTGAACCTTTAAGTGTTTTGTAATGTAATGCTAATAATGATGAAATAGTGGTAGATCTTTAAAAAAGAGAGAGAGACTTTTTAGAGTCTGATTTACTTAACAGCACCTTTAATGAACCTCTGTATCTAGAATTTATGAATTATTTTTTATAACCACACATTTTAGGCCTTAAGCTTATCTCAGAACTGTCGTTTTAAAAAAAACGTCTCAGACATCAGACTCTGTATTCACAATCATGTCATGAAGTATCTTTCTGTGAAATAGCTTTAAGCTGCACTAAAAGCTTAGGATGTCTGTTTCCTATCTCCACAGCTGTGAACCGCTCTAACCTGCCAAGTTTATCTAGAAAAACTTGAATCAAACAATATGACTTTTGCATCTTTCTTGCTTGAATTATGCAGCCTTTTTGAGAAATCTTTATTTACAAGCTTTTAAAAATAACAAAAATAGAGTTCATTAACCCTAACCCTAATTTGCCAGAATCCTTTAAACTTGATTAAGCCCTCTATAGCTGTGTCACGTTTAAGAATGTAGTCGGATCAGTTCACGTCTGAAGTTTGCTTCTGTAGTTTTGCACAGGAACTACAAGGCTAATGGAGTTATCAAGCAATGGAAGCTTAACCTCCATCATTTAACTTTGTGTGTGAGCTCCATAACTAGTTCACCACACATTCTCCTCAAGCTGTGGAGCTGCTGAGTAAATGTACTACATGGACAAAAGTATTGGTAAGCCTGACCATCACACTAACAAGGACTTTAGTGACAGTGCATTCAAATACAAAGACTTTAATATGGTCGGCCATTCACTTGGTGAATGGGTTAAATGCAGAGAAAGAATTTCATTGTTCACATTGTGCTGTGGTGTGTTCATGTGTGACTATAAGGGTTAATAAATGAATGAAAATAGAATAGCTGCCACTCTTCTTAGAATAGTTTCTGTAGGAATACAATAGGATTATACATACAACACTTTTGTCCTTATAGTGTATAAAATGTACCCCGGTGGCCAAAATTCAGCCCTGTTTATGTGGAGCATTTGACTTCATTTGTATATTACACATTTATATATAACTATAGTATACAAGCAAACTATAAAATATAAAGCAAGCGTAATTGACAAGTTTTAATAGTGTCAGAAACCACATGAGCAAGTCTGACTTATCACCTGCTTGGAGGTGAGTGTGTGATGCTTGAAGCTAATTATCGAAGTGTCATCTTCTAGTGTTAGCTACAAATGTTTAGGAAGCACATGGAGGGATGCAAAACTTTACCAAAGCACTGCTTTAGTCTTGTGAAAAGGAGCATGATGCAGATGTGATGTGTGAAGAATGTGTGTGTGTGTGTGTGTGTGTATGTACACGTGGCCTTTAGGAGGCTGTGGGATGTCTTCATCCTGAAGTCAGTGCAGCTGCAGCCTCGCCTGATGCAGCGTGATCTCTGACTTGCCCTGCAGTAACCCCACAGCTCCTCTATCTATAATACATCTGAGGATGACTCTGTGTGTGGGTGGAGCCTTCAGTGAGGTAGCATGACCATATTTGGGGGATGAGGTATGTGGTGTGAGAGGTTGCAGCCAATCAGATTGCACAGAGTGTTTGGGTCCGGGTGAGGAGGGGCTTTGTTGGAGGGTGTGTTCACGGAGGAGGGGGAGGGGCTTGGAGTTTGAAAATGAATGATCTTACACACTTGTAGACCAGGAGGAGGCTGCCGGCTCATACTGATCCGAACGCAAAATACCCAAAAAAGACTGGATCCTAGACTTTAATCCGCACAGAAACGCCAAAGACCAGTCGCCACAGTCTCGGAAGATGCAATGTAAGTCTCATCTCTGTGATTCTTTGTTTAAATATGTTGGTTTAGGAATGGTTTGCAGGGTTGGGCGTGACTCGCCTCACCAACAAAGCTGTGGTTTTTTTTGGGGGGGTGTGACATGTGAGAGATGCTTTCCCCTTTTTTTCGAGAGGGTTATTTAATACTGATCATATCTAAGTTGTGGCACTGTCATGATTATGATAATTTTATATGGTGTAGCTTTACCGTTTTTTCCCAATATGGGTTCTTTTTCTGTATGAACTGTGTGTATGTATCTACAGTGTATTCTCACCATTCTGATGATGATGATGATGATGATGATGATGATAGGCAGTATAGTAGTTTCTTAAAACTGAAATCTGCAGAAGTCCTAATGGTTTTAAAAGGGCGTAGGTGTAGGTGTATGTGTATGAATATGTATGTTTGTGTGTAAGCGTATGTGTTTCAAAGACGGGCTCATGCCTATATTCCAGTATTGATATTAACATTTTGTTTATAAGTAATGTTACAAAAATAAGACTAATCAGTGAATGCTCGACCCTAATGTATACTGTGCTGTGTGTGGATGAGTGTGTACTGGGAGGGGCTGGAGTTGGAGGATTTAGGTTGGAGGCAGGAAGCCCAGCGTGACAAACTGCATTTACATACCATCAACACACAACTGCTGCTAGCACCAGCTGGGTGGCTGAATGACACACACTCACACAAACATAGAGGCACCCATTCTCATTTACCCATTCACTCCAGAGTGCTAATGGTTTCTCAGAATGGGCCAGTGAGCATGTCAATACAGAGGTGTTAATGTCACACATGCTTGTCATGGAAATGTGTGATGGGGTGTGGCACTCCTCAGTCAGTATTGGTATGGATGCTGGATAAAACCTTGTAGTAAATATTGACTGATTTATGTTCGCCCTTTTCTTTGTTTGGTTCTGGACTCAGGTTGTAACCAACTTATGATTTATCTTTCCTATTTTATGAAACTGTTGCTAATGTTTGGTCAAATCCAGCCATATATAATATAAAATATTATATAAAATTCGGCATGAGCACAATTAACAGTGACCAAAATCCTGTGTTGCAAACTCATACAGAGTCTAAAATTCTGGTCGATAAATGCTGGATCTTCATGTCACATTAAGCTCAGGATGCACCAACCTTGTACCGTCCTCAACCTTGTATTAATGATCATTAATGATCATAGCATAATGCATGTGTGCACTAGAAGTCAAAATAAGATCAGAGTGTCTTATAAGTCAGTTAGCCTCTATGTTTACCGTGTGAGAGACACAGATGTGTGTGACGTGGAGGGTTTATTTTTCTTTCCTTTTTTGTCCTGCAATGGGTGCCATATGGCGATAAACGTCCAGCACAGAGATGTGTATGTGTATATAAGTATGTGTGTCATAATCGTTCTGTGTTGGGTGTCCTACGAGGCGCTGTGTGTGTCAGTGTGAAGAGTCAAGTGGTTTGTAATTAACTGAAGTGTGCTCCTGGAACATTCACGAGGGAGAATGGAAACTAGACCCAGGAGTGATCATCAACACCTCTAGGACTCTGGGGAGAATGGTCAACTGTCTGTTCCATATCACTTTACTAAACTACGTTTATTTTAAGGAAAAAGAAATTGCAGGTTGAACCAAACTGAATTGTATTTGTTTATAATTACATAAAGTTTACATATGTTTGTGGTCCAGTAACATTAAAGTATAGCGAAGTGTTGGTTTGATGAGTCAGTGTTGGTAAGTATTCTTTTAAAAACTCTTTAGGATTTTTCCTGAGATAATGAAAACATGGTGAAATAAATGAAGAGTAGGAACATACAGTTTAGAAGTAACAAAAATCATAGCTTGTTGTGGAACCAAAAACATAAAGACAAACTTGAAAATTGGTTTGGTGTGGTGTACCAAATTTTGGAACATGTTTAGAATATCCTCTTGCTTTAGGTTGGTTCATTTGACTCGGTCAGTTCTTTTTTAAAAAGAGCAGCTGATTTTTATTTTTTATTTTTTTCCCTTCAAATTGCATATTGACCTGAGAATCAAAAATCAAATCAAATCTGAATATTCCCCTCTCAGCCTCACACAGTGCTCAGAGGCGACAAATTACATGATTATTTATGGCCCCTGATTTTCCAAACTAGGGCCACATTTATGCAGAGGGCCCAAGTGTAATTAACACATTAATACAAATTACTAAACATTTACTGCACAGATTAACATTAGTGTTATGCTAAATTCAAGCCAGGATGTTCCATCTTACTTTTCAAGTGAGAGAACAGACATTCCCTGATTCCGAAGTGTCTGGGACTGCATACATTTCATTTATTTGATAATCAAGGACTGTGGCATGCTTGAAACATTTCTTTAACAAAAGAGGTGTCTTAGATGGTGAGCTTGTGCCTCAAGTGAGTGAAGTTAAACAAAAATGACGTAGCAAACAATTAATCTACATTCCGACAACAGGGTAGTTAACTAACCTGTGATATAGTAGCTTGCTGCTGCCTAATATTCTGTGAAAGCAGCTAGTAAACTCTCTTTCACATGTTCGCGCTTACGCAAGTGCAGAACTGTAATTTACCATGAGGCTTTGTGGCTGACGAAACACTGAGCAAAACTGTTCATGTCTCTATGCAGTTTCATGCTGCCACATCAGACTTACCATAATTACAGGTTTCTTGCTTCTAAAATTTCTTTCTAGTACTTTGGTTACGTTTTACCCCCTGGCATGTGACTTTGTATATGTTCCCCTGGTAACAGTTTGGTATGTGTGTGTGTATGAAGTGTTTATCTAGGTTGTTTAAAAAAGGTTTCCCACTTAAGTTCAATTCTTGTCAACATTTAAGCTGCATCTAGTCCCTAAACGGAAGTATTTCCCATTCTTACTTTCTCTCCCACATAAGGTAAATGCATCACCAAAGTTACAAGAAGTGTTTGAAGTGCCACAGTCTATAACATTTGCCTATCTGCAATCAATAAAGTACTGGAAGCGAATCAGCTGACTAGTGATATTAAACTTCAGGGACCAATCAAATTTCACCCAGTGCTGCTGTACACCTGGCCCGCCCCAATGATGTGGACATGTTTAAAGGAATAAACTTAACACTATCTAGCATGTATGCTTGCCGAGTTACTGTTTTCCATTCATATTTTTAGGGTAACATAAGAAATTATTTGGTTATTCATATGACAATTAATCCGTGGCTACCATCATAAGGCCAGTGAGTTACAGGCATTAGTCCCACACCCTAGGGAAACGGAGAGTCGTTTATTAAGCCCTCACAGCCTTGAGCCCAGATGGCTTCCTGTAGGCTGGGCATGAGGATTAATAAGTTGTTGGATCTGCAGACAGCCATTCTTTCTTCTGCTCATCCGTCTTTTGACTGGTCATATGACGCTTGGTGACTCTCAGAGATAGTAAGAGGTAGAGAGGAGAGAGAGCAGGAAACTGGCTTTATTTACCTTTTCCTTGTAGGTATTTCACTGCACATTTAGAAGTTTTAAAGCTGAACATTTTCTTGGTGACCAGTTTTAGGCCTCAAGGTGACTGCTACTACTGTTCGTAGCCATTTATCTGTACTTTTGCCTGTTTCAACAGTATGACATAGAACTGACAGATAACTGTGTGTTACACAGTGCCAGAAACCACATAAACAAGCCTGTTTAAAATTACCGAACAAGTCGACAAAGTTTAAGACACGCTTGTGATGATTTAGACCTGCAGTTCGTAAGCTTCTGGTGATTGTTCATGACAGTAGATTCTTAACTCTCCGTGCTCTCAGAGCTGTTCAGCTGTTCAGCTGTTCCTGGTTGGGTGCTGAACGCATTGCTGACAAGCTAGTACACAAGAATGAATGTGGTGATCAGTGTTTGATTGTCCAGTCCAATCTGCCTCCACCCACTGAGACTGATGGACAGCAACAGCAGTGCGCCTGACCGAGCCTTTGTCGCATGATATTATAACTAACAGAGGCTTCCTTTCATTCTATCCCAAATTCAGATGTACTTCCTCCTCTTTGCCTCTCTGACTGGTGGTCTTGTTTAGGGCCTAGCCTAAATATACTCAGTTCCTTATGAGCGTGGAGAGTCATCGGTGCAAAAAAAAACAGGCACGTCCATCTCCTCTGCTCTGAATTACACTTGTTAACATTTAGATAATTTAACATTTAGAAGCTTGTACGTGTTAGACCTTGGATCCTCAATCAGGCACCGCTGGACATGATGAATCTGCAGCTGGTTTGACGTAAAACTGGGGCGAATGAACTGTGTTTTTTAAAGGCCGAACTGATGGTCAGATTATCAGGATGGGCAGTGACCACTCTTCACCCTGACAGTGCACAACTAGTGAGGTGGAGACAAGTTCCAGACAGACAGATCAAAAACTCATATTTACACATATTTTCTCTTACTACACCTGCAAAATTTGGCTTTGTTAGAGACTTTTGTCCATGTTTATAGATAACTGAATGTCATACAGTGTCCGAAACCACAAAATCAAGTCTGCTTGAGATTACTCACAGTCTTACTCTCTCACCCTAGGAGTTCACATCTGTTTTGGTTTTAAGAAATACCTATTTCAGATATGTCTTAAATACCTATTTCAGGTATTTCTTAAAACCAAAACAGATGATGAATCTTTTTGTTGCTTCTTCTTTTCCATAATCGATCTCCATCATCTACAAATAGTTCATCATTGCCCCTCAAATGCACCCAAAGCTGGTCATTTTTCATTGTGTTACCGACTAATGACCCCAGTGATGAGGCTCTGTCTGTTCACGCTAGCAATGCACATAACAGGGCCAGAAAGTCACTGGTATGTGTGTTCGTTGGATACCCGTTTAAATAACCATTAGGCAGTGTGGTTTGTCCAGAGAGGCCGTTTACTACAGGGAATGTGGTCAGTCGGGGGCTGGCAGGTACACTGACATTGTTCTGGAACGCAGCGACGTGTTTCCTACTTGGAAACGACTCCTTTCCTGTTCGGAAACGACTCCTTTCCTGTTCTTTTTAACCTTAGATGACGGGGGGGAAATGAGCATGCTTGGTCATCATACGGTACAATCCAGTCAACTACTGGTCTGGCCCTGTATGTTTGATAGTTACTGAGGTAGCTTAAACTCTTATTGATCCATTTTGGTTTTAAATATGTAAAATGGGGAATTTGTCTGTTTTAATTCTCCTTCTTTGTAAACACTGCATCCACAAAGTTAGATGTCACCAAAAAGGCATTTCATAATGTAATCAACAGATCTTTATTTGAGTTTCAAGACGTAAGACAAAGACGTCCCTTTCGGTGTCCCTCTTAAAGTTAAGCGTTCTATAAGTTTTATCTTAGACTTGTTGGCTCATGTATTGTTCCCAGTAAATCAAAATGTTTGAATGTTTTCACATTCATCATTATGATAAACACAGTCTGCTATATAATAACCTACGTTTAACATATGTCTCATGGAAAAAATGTTCACTGCAAAACTGTAAATTTGTTGCTATACAACCAGTGGAGACGTGAACAATTGTCGTCGTGACCTCAAAAGGGTCTGTTGGTATTTTGGAATGTTACAGGATTACAGTCCATTTTAGTAATGTTAAATAAACTATGCATTCATTTTCTGCCCAAGGTAAAGGTCTTGGGCTACTATATAAAAGTGAAAGATTAAGCATGCATTAATTGTGTTTTATAAGTAGAATAGCTGCCAGCGTGTGAGCTTGTGGCTTTATACTGATACTATAAAGCACAGCTTTTGTTTTTTTAAAGAGTTGTGTTTTTATAATGTGCTTTAATAAACTGAACATTGAAACATTAAGGAAATGGTTCAGTGAACCATTTGCACAATTGCTTCCTTACCCCAGATGTAGTGAGTTACCCAAGACATGTTTGGAGTCCAAGTGTTGCTGCTTTATTTCCAGAGCTGTTTTCAGCTACATCGCTTCTGTAAGTTAATCCAAACAGTTTGACTTTTGACTTCAAGCGTTTGTTAGCCATGTAAGTCTTATATCAGTTCTAAACTAGAGAAACCACATTTTACCTCCAAGCATGTCGTGGCTGCATCGACCACATCTGGGATTAAGTGGCAAATGGTGTACATTTCATTCGTTTCCCCTCACAGAATCCAGTAATGAATATTTACACCCCTAGAACAAAAGAATTGTGTTGAAGCGTGAGCTTTTATGATGACATGAAGAATTGTGGTTGAATCACAGCTTTGTTACTAATAGTATTGGTTCTGGCAGTGTGTCATTCTTGTATGGAAACACTTCACATAACAGTGGTGACACATCACCAAGTGAAGAACTATGTTTTGTTACCAACATATGCTTATTCGGTGATGGTCTTGTGACACACAAGCCGTTTATCCTTTGAGCGTCTGTTGGCCCATGTGACTGCCACATGCTCCTGGCTGCTCTGTTGAGCAGGTGTGTGTGTGTATGTGTGTGTGTGTGTGTGTGTGTGTGTGTGTGTGTGTTAACCCACATTTCTGGCCTTGACCCAACACAACACCTTCCTATAATGTGGAATTGACAAAACATCAGTTCCATGTTATGTTATTTTCTAATGTTCTATCATTATCTAGGACTGTCAAAGTGAACCTGTTAGTTTGATTAATTATTAATGCCACTAACACAGCTCTGGAAAAAATAAGAGACCGCTACGAAAATGTTCAGTTTCTCAGGTTTGATCTTTTATAGCTGCAGGTATTGAACCGAACAGCTTTGCCTTCGTTTTTAAGAACTGCTGACAGTATTTCTCCTCATTTCCAAATAAAAATATTGTTCTTTAAA